>PVIJ01018008.1:0-27608 GCA_004024925.1 Scalopus aquaticus | reverse complement strand
TCTGGATCCAATCATCTATTTTTGGACATCTGGGTTGCTTCCATACCTTTGCTATTGTGAACAGTGCTGCAATGAACATACGGGTGCATGTATCCTTTTGGATTAGTGCTTTTGTATCCTTTGGGTAAATTCCCAAAAGTGGGATTGCTGGGTCGTATGGAAGCTCCATGTTTAGCAGTCTGAGGAATCGCCATACAGCTTTCAATTTTGTTGGGTAGAGGACCTCAACTGGTCCCTGTGGACCAGTTCACATTCCCACCAGCAGTGTAGAAGAGTTCTTTTTTCTCCACATCCTTTCCAGCATTTGTTGTTGCCTGTATTTTTAATGTGTGCCATCCTCACAGGTGTGAGGTGGTATCTCATAGTGGTTTTGATTTGCATTTCCTTGATTATAAGTGATGCTGAGCATTTTTTCATGTGTCTGTTGGCCATTTGCTTTTCTTCTTCTCTAATATTTCCCCAGAGATACTTTAGTTGAAGTTGTATGTGTCGAGGGCAGATTGGGGCTGAATGGCCCATTCCCTCAACCCCTCACAGGCTCCCGAGGCTCAAGAGGACACAAAATTTGAATAGCCACAGCCATAAGTTGCAAGGTTTTATCCTCGATGTCACTATCACAGATATTGTGTTTTTTACACTAACCTCTACTTATCCTTCTCTTAATAGCTGCCAAGAATTCCATTCTGAAATCCAGACCCTGCTCAGTGGAGCCTGTGTGGTTTCATACAAGGCATTGCCACACCTAACGCCAGAAGTAATGCATGTAGGAAGAAACATACTGACCCTCGGTTTCAAACACAACTTGGGTCGATGAGACTGTACACTGGTGTTTTCTAGGGTTCTGTAACAAAGAAGTGTCATCCCTCTTCAAAAAGACCACCTTGGCAAAGCATAAATGTGACTGGGAGACTACGACAGAGTAGAATACAGAAGGGTGGCTTCGGAGAAGAGACACAGAGCCTAATGACTTGCACAAAGCTCCACTCCACCTTGACCAGAGATTCTTCCTGATTTTGCAAGGGTTGCCACTTGCTTAACTGTCTTCCAATCTTTAAGCCTATGCTTTTCTGTGTTGGTGAGTTTCTTATAAACAGCAGAACGCGGGGCTTGTTTTGAAATCCGTTCAGCCACTCTACATCTTTTTACTGATTAATTCAAGCCATTTTCACTTAAGGTGATTATTGAGATGTAAGTGTTTATTGACACTTTGTTATGTGCTTATTTTTTTACATTTTGTTTTGTGGTTTGTTTTTGTTTTCACTTTTGTAAAGGAAGGGGGACTTCCTATCATGTTTTGTTTAGGCTGCTCTATGTCTACTTCCTTATGTGTTACTTCTATTTTTTTTTTTTTTTTTTTTAAATTTCAGGAGTCTTCTGAGGTTAGTAGATGATGGACTATTTGCGTGACTTCACTGAACATCTGGTCTGCGGCTGGTTGTAATGGTCCCCATTGTTATTTTCCTTCTCCTCCTCTAATGTTAAATAATTTAGGTGTCCTTTGCCTCTATATATTCTTTTATAATAACCCCTTTGGGATTCCTTTCATGTGTGATTTGGTGTTCTTTTAGTTTTGATTTTCAGTGATGCTCTTTACTCTTCCTTTATCTTGATTGTTAATTTTGTTGGGTAGAGGATTCTGTGCTGGAGTCTTTTTCTTTAAGTACTTTGAATATCTCTTTCCAGTCCTTTTGTGCTTGTAATGTTTCTGTTGAAATGTCTCTTGATAGTCTGGTGTTCCCTTACAGGTTATCCTTTGTTCTCTTGATATTTCTTGTATTCTGTCCTTATCACAGGCAGGTTCTTGACAACTTTATTATTATATGTTTTGGTATATGTTTATCTAGTATTATGTTTTTTGGAACTCTTTGGGTCTCGTGGAGCACAACTTCTGGTACATTTCCCACAATGAGATGGTTTTCACTGATTGTTTAAGTAGGTTTTTTGGGCCTCTCTTTTTCTCTCCTTCTAGGGTTGCCATGATATGGATCTTATTTCTCTTTAAGTTGTCCCAGGGAGCCTGACACCATTTTCATTTTTTTTAATTCTTTTTTCTCTATTTAATTCTATTCTAGTTTTCTCCAGCATTGTGTTTTCAAGTTCACTGATTCTCAACATTACTTCTGTTTGTCTGTTAGTAATTGCTTCAACTACATTTTTTAAATCAACTATAGCATTTAACTTCATTATTTCTGATGTGGTTGCCTCATATTTTCATTATTTTTATTCTGTAGTTTTATATCCTCTGCTGTTTTAAGTTCCATCAGCAATGCCAAGACAGTTGCCCTGAATTCCCCTTTTGTCATGCTCTGTAAATCCAGAGTCAGGGCTCCTTTCAAGGTTATGTTTTTATTTGTTTTTTTGTTATTGTTGTTCTGGCATTTGCACTGTGTTCTTCTATCTCCTCATTTTCAATTTTGCATGGGTCTTAGTAAGGTAACTTTTCAACTGTTGGTTCTTTTTAGTTGTTGGAGCAATCAGGGGATTGAAGCCAGTGAGGGGTAGAAGATAGAAAAAAGAATTGGGGCAGTAGGTATCAAAGGATCACCTCCAGTAGACTCAGGAATTTGAAATTCCTATTGCAAAGCATTTCTTTGAGGAAGGGGGTAGCACGTGTTTTAGATATCTCATTCTGAAATTCAGTATTCTATAAGGAAGTCCAGGTGCTCTGACCCAATTCAGACTATGGCTGTTCTCTATGATGAGCCTCAAATTCAAGAAGTAGTCCTTGCTCTGTGCACTCATCTTTCTACCTTCCATCCTGTTTACCTGCTCATACACCCCATTTTCAGTGCAGCACCAGGTCTCAGGAACCCGGATGTTGGCATGTGCCTATGTCAACAGCTGTTGGGGTCTTTGTACCATAGCTACTCATTCCTCTTGTGGGTTGTACTACTCAATTATTACTGTAAACAAAGTTCAGAGTTTTTCCGATGCCTTTTTGTCAGGCAAATTCTCCTATTGTGTATGCTGGTAATCAGTTTTTCCCTCACAGTTGTGACTCTGTTTTGAATCAGTTTTGTTGTATGTATCTAGAGGAAGAGAGCCCAGCATCTTTAATCTGCTGCAATCTTGTAGGACTCAACTATTCATCACATTAAAAGCTAAAAGATGTTGGAATAATACCTTTAAAACTACTGAGAGGAAATAATTACAACTCAAAAAGTCTTGTATCCAATCCTGTAATTTAACTGCAGAGAGAGAAATATTTGCACAAATTCACATCATCCATACATCACCAGAAGAAAATGCTCAAGAAAGGGCTCTAACCAAACAACTAATGAATCAGAATCAAGAATGCAATTTGTAGCAAAAGCAAGCTTTGCAGAGACAGAGAAAGAGAGAGAGAGAGAAAGACAGAATCAAGCTTTATAGCATGTGTAGATTACAGATTGATACCACAGATACTATAGATTGATACTATAGATTGATACTAATCAACTGTGGGAATGAGTGATATATGTTAAATAAAGTGATACATGTTAAATAAAGATTATCAGAAGGGATAAATGTCAGTGAAGAGTTTAATAAGACTCAAAACCTGAAAGCACTAAACAATTCGAGCAAAACTTTGTTGTCATGGAGAGAGAAAAAAAAAGATATTTCAAAATCTCTTCTGGGACGGGGCTGGAAGCTTATGAAGTAGGGACAGTGTAAGAATTTAAAGTCTTATATTACTGGGACAAAGGTAGGAGGGTTAAAGAAAAGATACTTTTCTTGTTTTGATGAGACCTGACAGGGAAATATGCAAGATACTGTCTAAAATAGTAGGGAAGTATGTATCTGAGTTAAAGCAACAGAAAGGGGAATAGGAAAAGCATGGAACTTGAGCTCATGTAGATTATTTAAATATTTCCATGTTCTACTGTAATTTATTTATTAGCTTTTTGGTTATATATCCTTTTGCTATGTCTTGCTTTTTAGTGGCTGCTCCAGGAATTACAACATAAATATGTAATCTTACCTTCTCAGTCTAATTAGAACAAATTTTGTGCTACTTCATGTAAAAGGTAGAAACCTTTCAACCATACAGGTTCTCCCAATGAGCTTTCCATTGTAATCGTCATATATATCGCATCTTCATCATTGAAAATCTCACTTTTTGCTTTTTTCATACATATCTTTAAAACCTTAATAGAAAAAAAAAAAACAGTATTTTCAATCTACTCAGATATTTGCCTTTTCTGTGGCTCTTCCTTTATTCCCTAAGACCTTTTCATCCTGAAAATTTTCTTTGGCACTTCTTAAGAAAGAGATCTGCTGCCAAATTCTCTCAGCTTTTCTTCATCTGAGAAAAGTATCTTTATTTTTCTTTATTTTCTCATGGATATTTTCACTGGACATAGAATTTTGAGTAGACAGTTCATGGCTTTCAGCATTTGAAGTTGATTCACTCTCTTCTGGCCTACCTAGTTTTTGATGAGAAATCCTCAGTCGCTCTAATCACTGCTTCCTTGCATGTGATGTGTCACTTTCTCATCCTGCCTTCAAAGCTTTTTTCTTCATCTTTAGTTTCATCCATTTTACTATGATGCATTTAGGTGCAACTTTCTTTTTAGTGTGTACTATTTAAGTTTCACTGAGCTTCCTGGGTCTGTAAATATATGGATTTATTTCCTCCAGATTTGGGGAGTTTGGGAGGATTACTGCTTAACATACCTCAATATCTTTCTCCTCTCATTCTAGGACTATCATAATGTATATGTTAGGCCTCTTGGTAGTGACTTAGAAGTCTTTAGGGTCCATTATTTTTTTTGTTTTTTATTTCTTTCTCAAGTGAGATTGACTTCACTCTTTTCTGTCGTCTCCACTATGTTGCAGAGTTCATACAATGAAATTTCCTATTTCAGATATACTTTTTAGTCCTAAAATATCCATCTGATTCTTGTTATAGCTTTTATTTCTCTACAGAGAGCTTCTATTTTTCCATTTATTTGTGTTTATCTTGACCTCATAGAGGATAGTCATAACAAATTCTTAAAAACCTTTGTCTAATAATTTCAACATCTAGGAACATCTAGACATCTGCTTATTGTCTTTTCCCTTGAGAACTGGTCACGTCTTCCTGGTTCTTTGAATATTAAGTAAACATACATTGAGAATATTGTCTGTGTTGATGAAAATGTGGATCAATTGGAACTCTCATTAACTACTGGTAAAAATGTAACAGGATATAACTACTTTGGAAAATAGTTTTTTCAGACTATTCTACAGTGTCTTATAAACTTAAACATATACCCAGACACATAACACAGCCATTTCTCCCACATATTTACCCAAGAGAAATGAAAACAAACTTCTACATGAATGTTCACAGTTGCTTTGTTTGTAAACACCCAAACTGGAAATAATCCAACTGTCCATCAACAGATCACAGAATAAACAAATTGCGATATATTCATACAATGAAATGTAAGAGAAGTGAACAACTGCTGCACACGTAGTGAATGAAACTCAATACCATGCCATATGAAAGCAGTTTGGCAAAAAAAGAGCATATATTCCCGTTCCATTCAAATAAGATTCTAGGCAATCCAAACTAGTTTATATTAGCAAAAACAAAAATAATGATTGCCTAAAACCAGGGGTAAAGAGAATAACACATTACAAAGAAATACAAATAAACTTTTGCAGATGATAGGAAAATTTTTTACCTTGACTGAGGATACGATTTGATAAAGGTACACATATAACAAAAGTGACCCAATTATGGAAACAATATAAATGCCTAATGTCCGATGAATGGATTAAGAAGATATGGTATACATACACAATGGAATACTGCTCAGCTATTTAAAAGATGAAATCTTGCCATTTGCAACAATATAGATGGAACTAGAGGATTGGATTACTGTGAGTGAATTAAGTCAGAAGGAGAAAGACAAATATCAAATGATTTCACTCACATGTATATATAAAGAAACAAAACAAAGGAATAGAAAAACCAAACCAAAACAAACCCTAGAAATCTGACTGTAGAACTGAAGCTACTATAAGGAGAGGAGAGCAGGGGTGGCGAGGACAGAGAGAAAGCCCAATGGAATAAGGTGGAAGTTATGGGTGCTTTCAGCTCAGGTGGACATACATGTGAACCTACAGGCCAAATTATACACAGCCTTGTGAGTCATTGTTATCTCAACAAAAATAATACAATAGTAGGGCCTCCCTGATGGCCTAGGAGTTAAGTCTCAGTGCTACCACTGCAGCAGCCCTCCCACAGCAAAACAGCATGAGTTCCATTCCCTGGCCAGTGGCCAGCAAGCTGACCCACATGATGCAGCAGACCTCTCCTGTCTCACCTGATGCTCCCCTCAGCAGTGTATTTCAATAAATCTGCCTGTTCTGTTCCCGACTCTGTCTCTGGTGAATCCTCTCACCCCCCAAACACACCTCTCACCTACATCCGAGTTCTTCTATGCAAAAGTAAATAAAATAAAAATTTTACAATAAAGGAATAATTCATTAAAAAATAAAGTAATACAGTCTTTAAAAATAATAATAATACAATAGTAAAAAGTGGCCAATTTACATATTTTAAATACGTGTAACTAGTGTGGCTCAATTGTATATAAATAAGCCATGTAAATAAAGAGACCCCAACCACATAAATAGATAAAAAATAAGTAAGAGATGGAATAACATTAACTATGCCAGTCCTAGCACTATGCCTGAGTGAACTCTCCCATGAAAAGACAAAAGCTAAAAATTAGATTTGATTTAAAAAAAAACTCTTAGCATGCAAGAAACACCTAAACTGATAATAAAAGGTTGAAAATAAAGAAATTCTGAGAAAATATAAGTAAAAAGAACATCGAATACAGCATTTTAAAATCATACAGGTTACAAAAATATCAAATAGTTCAAAGAGAATTCTACAACAAGAATGCACTATCTACAAAGATACCACCCAGCAAATCAGACCACAGATAAACATATAAAGCAAAAAGTATTATATACTATAAATATATAATACAAATAGATTAATAAGAATACAAATATAATAGGAAGAGTCAATATTCTTCTTTCAGACACAGACGGACCTGCTAGGAAAAAAAGTAAGCTAGAGGACTTGAATAAATATTACTCAGTAAATTGAATACACAAGCACTAAATGTATTAGATATATGGAAACAACATGTCTCCAAATTGAGAATATTTATTTGTCAGATGTCCATGGAACATTTACAAAAAATTGATGCTGAACTTTGATTAAATAAAAATATATTCAAGGGCCTCCCTGGTGGCGCAACGGGTTGAGTGCAGCACTATGAAGCTATCCAGAGCCACCGCAGCACGAGTTCAATCCCAGACCAGGGAGATTCCCACATGACACAGCAGACCTCTCCTGCCTCGCCCATTGCTCCCCTCAGCAGTGTACTTCAGTAGATCTGCCTGTTCTGCTCCCCACTCTCTGGTGAATCCTTATCACCCCACACCACTGGCCTGCAGTCCAAATAAATCAATCTTTAAAAAAAAAAAAATATATATATATATATATATATGTATACTATTTTCTTGAATATATATGTGTGTGTGTGTATGTATATATGTGTGTATACACACACACACACACACATACACACACATATATTCAAGAAAATAGTTTACAGGCCACATTTTTCATTCATAAGAAATTAAACAAAAATAAAAGTGGCTCCTGAAAGTAACTGCTGGGACATTTCTGAGGCTAAGTGATCACCTGATATTTATCACTATACAAGGTTAACCTCATAGGAAGAAAAAGTCTGGCACTGAATCCACCTCTTCCTGTGATTGTGACATTAGGTGGCTGAACAACCCTTCTGAGGTTCTACACACCCCACAAATCTCATGAGCATTATCTAGCAACAGACCAACTGTGACAATGAAAATTTAAGCATTTTTTAAATTATAACGTACCACCTAAATATAGGATTTTTCTGTGGGCAAAATATATTCAAATAGCAATCATATTGACTCAAAAAGATTTTGGGAGGAAAAGAAAAGGCACTAGAAATATGTCTTTCTACACAGAGATCTACCTGTACATGTATGGAAAGATCTTCTGAAATCTAGAAAGGCCAAAGGTACTTGGAGTAGGAGCTGTAGCAACTAACCATGATAACTTGTTACTAACTTATAACTAATAAGGAGGAAAAGTCCCTCAGATAGGAGCTACTTAAATATTTGATGACTAATAAATTAAATGTTAATTAAATACTTCAGCGATTTTCTTCCTGACCAGCATATAATTAACATTTAATTTGTTATAAAATATTTAAAGTTATGAAATATCCTATGGCATCTAAAATGTCTCCATTGTCAAAGCACGTCGGGACAATGTGTCAAGGGTACAAGAGGTTAGACTGGCATTTAAACCTCAGGAGACAGGACATAAAAAGTGCCTTTTGTGACTTTCTCACATAAAGAAATTGAGAATGAGATAAGGAGAATCTCATTTTCCAGCTGAAGTTAGCCAAAGAATTTATAAGCATTATTAGGAAGTAAAAGATGAAATAGGAAAGAGGCACCCTTCCAGAACTACAGCTATAATGTCATGACAGTTGCAGTCACCTCAACAGTAAGGGGAAAACACAATTAAAGGTTTCTTAGGAAATAAGCATCATTCCCCTTGGTCTCTTTGAACTTGAAATAAATCTGGAATGGGCAGTTGGAGAAGGACGATTGGACAGAACAGTTTTCAACGAAGACCAGGAAGGCTGTGAGAGCAATGTTCTGTTCCCAACTTTCCCCATGAGGCTGTTGAAAGGCCCAGCTAGAAATGCACTTCCCCCACCGGTTCAAAGCTGACTCTGGAAAGTGGATATGATAGGGATTCTAACAAAACATGTAGCGTGTAGAAGAGCAGCCAGAGCTACAGCAAGACATCTAGCAAGCAAGGAGAGGCATTGGGAAATGAGTGCCCTCATTGTTAATCTTCTAACTAGGATCATACAGACTAGTTAGTTGGCCAAGAAAACAACTTCTCTTTTGAATTATCAGCACAGGCTAAGGGTAATCCCCTAATGTAAGCTACAACATCAGTGAGAACGTATGTGTCAATTCCAAGATCATGACACAGGGATGCAGACTCTCCCCTTTTGTCCTTTCATTACCCTTCTTGTAAGTGTGGTCTTCGGGCCTCCCCACCTAACTACTGCAATGTGGAGCTGTTGGCAGCAGCAACACGAGTTCGACGCCCGGCCAGGGAGATTCCCACATGGCACAGCAGACCTCTCCTGCCTCGCTCACTGCTCCCCTCAGCAGTGTCTTTCTGTCGATCTGCCTGTTCTGCTCCCCACTCTGTCTCTGGTGAACCCTCTCGCCGCCCCACGCCTCTGGCCTGTACCCCAGCTCGTATGCATAAAATAAATAAATCTTTTTTAAAAAAAAATAAGTGTGGTCTTATAAGTGTGGTCTAAAATAAGTGTGGCCAGCTCAGTGACTCAGTGTAGCACATGTGTTCTATTTGAGGTGAGATAAACATGACACAAGGACTGGTTCCAAATGTTTCCCAAACCTCCTAAATCTGCTACATCAGACATTGATGGTAGCCTGCCCCACTCCCTTACCTAGCCATGCTCTTCTACCTGGGCTATTAAGAGAGTCTAGCTCCAACCCCAAGGGATACATTTTTCTCAACACAATATAAGCCAGTCATGAAAATATGTTTGTCATTCTGCTTGTCAGTGATTGATTTAGGAGTAAGCAGAACCTAGTTCTTGCCAAAGAGCTGTAAGGATGGATCTACAAGGCCTCTCTGCGAAGGAGAACCTAGAAGAGATAGTCCTCCTAATCCTGTTTGTTATGTCTGTATGCAATGGAGAAAAAGTGGCAGCAATCTGGTCATTCTGGGAGGGCCGATTCCACTGAGTTTGGGGAACAGAAAAAATAAAAGAGCTGGCCATTCTTGACATTAGTGAGTGACTGAATTAAAGTATCCTGGTGATGCCCCACCTCTGGAATTTTCATACTGTGTTTTTTTTTTGTTTTTTTTTTGATAGCTGCTCTCCCACATGCAAACTTCCTGTTATTGCTGTCTTCTGCTTCCTCAACAGTTTTGCCTGCTTAATGCATGTTAATCAACTGCTACCTGATTCACACATTCAGGGCCTCTACTAGGACAAACCCTAGTCTGCTCACACTTAACCCAGCTCAGTTCAACAAATATTAATGGTGACTACTGTGGCTGCTGAGAGGCCTTGTGCTACTAGCAGAATTCACACTGGCTCCATAGAAGTGTTTCTAAAATCTGCCATGCAATGTGATTGGTGCTGTCCCTTCCAGAGAACAACCTTTGAACACGGGGTATCCCAATTTACAACACATGAGCTGTAGTGCCTTCAGCAGGAACTGACTTTCTTTTGCGCTCCTGATTCCACGCCATCCTCTACCCCAGCATCCCTACCTCATTCACTTTTGCCTGCAGGTCCAGAGGCAGTCATGGCAGGGCACAGATTCTCTTTAACAAGAAGCATCTATAAGCTTCTGGAACTGAAGGTCGCATCTTTATCTCTTCAGCTTCTACAGAACTACACCTGTAAGGTAGACCATCTATTTCGCTTTGCTTGCCAGGAAATGGTGGCCCCAGATTCTGTTCTGACTGTCTGGCTCCTTACCTTCTTTTTGGCCTGGTTCTCATTCCTGGCACTACCCTCCCTATCTACGTCACCTCAGTTATATGCCTGCTGCACAAGAGCTGCCATCCACACCCCAATGTGTCAGACTTAGCCAGAGCTCTGAAAAATATCAGGGTGAGGAAACGCTTACATAATATTGTGGAATACACCAGGGAAAGTAACAATTTTCCACCGGGAAAGTAATGAAGCAATAAGAGACAGAAAGAGATAATGGCATGTGCACCACAGAATGTATGCAGAAGTTTTTTGTATATACAAAGCTATTAAAGATTAAAGTGGAGAATGGTCACCAGAGTGGAAGGCTGTGCGGGACAGCGAGGTTTTGGGGCAATACCATGGGATCTACAATTTCAGAGCTCATACTGAGTCAGAATAGGGAGCATTCCAGATTAGAATTGATTTCAGAAAAGCAACTCATTTTTACTACATCTAGCCTACCTCTGGGTGACTAGAGGAACTGAGGACAATGAAAAGTTGTGCTAATATCGGTCACTGTGAGCAAATGGCAGCATTAGTGCTCTCATCCATCATGTGAATCTCACATGAGGTTATGCAGCCACATCAGGCCCAGTGATAGCTGAAACTCTGCTTACAATGTTAGATGTTTTCTTGGTGGAACAGCTTTCAGCCATGCCATTGAACCCTGATGAGTCCACCACGGTGATAAAGTTCTTCATCTCCCCAGACTGGCAGGGAACATCAGTGTCACACGTAATTATCATCCTCAGAGAAAAGAGTCCATTAATGATCTGGGCTGAAACCAGGTCTGAATACTAATGAAAGGGTAGCCTTCTAGGATATTAATTAGGGGTGACACTTTCGGGGCAAGCTTGACTTTTCTTCCTAGGATTTTAGTTGAAACCAGGCATTGGATGTGAGCAAAATACAGATTAGAATTAGAGAGTTAAAGAAGTGGAGGATTTAAAACACACACACACAAAGAGAAAGAGAGCAAGAGAGAGCGAGAGAGAGCGAGAGAGAGCGAGAGAGAGCGAGAGAGAGAGAGAGAGAGAGAGAGAGAGAGAGAGAAAGAGAAGAAAGGGACCATGAAAAGCAAATCAGGGAAGTTTCAATCCAAAAACCTAAAAGGTAATCCATGTCCCCATAATTCAGGTGCCAGCTGCCCTCACATCATTTGAGATTTAATAACATTGACACCATTCTTCTTTCTTAAGAAGCCTAACACTCTCCCCTAAAACACTTGAGAATCTCCAGGGCTTGTAGTTTCAAGGATTTTCTGATTTTAAGTTTCTTAATTCACTGAAAGACATGTTTTACCTACATTCCTTGTCTATAGTTCTCCTGATTCTCCCCTGATGCTCAAAAAGCAGTCTTAAGGCCAGGGGTATTGTAGAATCTTGGTTCCTATCCCAAACCTAGTGGATCAAAAAACTGCAAGTTTAAAGATTGATTGATTGATGCATAGAAAAACTGGGGTGTAGGCCAGAGGAGGTGGGGAGGGTGAGAGGATTCACCAGAGACAGAGTGTATAGCAGAACAGGTGGATCCACTGAATACACTGTTAAGGGGAGCAAATGGTGAGACAGGAGAGATCTGCTGTGCCATGTGGTTTAGCTTCCTGGCTGGGGATCGAACTCAGGTCACAGTGGCAATAGAGCCCAGTCTTAACCCCTAGCCCACCAGGGAGGCCCAAAATCTGCAAGTTTAATATGACCCCAAGTGGTTTGCAAGTATATTCAAGTTTAAAAAATTTTTCTGTAATTAATACAGACAATGTAGGTGATGTGCCCAATAGCATGGTGAGAACAACAGACTTTAGTGCAGATTTGGGGCAATGGAAAGGTATGGGGCAATGCCCATACCTTATAGTTGATTATCAGCCACTCCCGCGCTTGAAAGGCTTCACGCTAACACGACTTGATGCTTGATTACCTCTTTCCCTCAAGTCTTTCATCTCAAGCCCCTCATTTTATCAAGCAGATAGCTTAGTTCTCCACTATAACCTAGTTCTTTGTCACTTCCACATACACTAAAAAAACTCATGCAATAATACAAAGGCTTATATACCCTTGCTCTTAAACTTAGGTACCCCAGAAAAACTTGCAGAGACTGAAGTTTCATGCTTTCCCTTCTTTTTCCCCTTCTGGCCACTGTGAGTAAAAGGAAGAACAGACATATATTTTTCCTCTGACATGAAATGTCACCCTTATCACACTTGAAAGACAGAAATTACTACAGTCATTCTGAATTTTGAAACAATATTTTTACGTCCTATAATGCCCAAATCTCAATTATTCATTGTGAAGCAAGATAAGAATAGCTGAGGTCATTCAAATTCAGAGTGTAAACATCATATGTGAGTCACTACTTTTAAATACTTTACCAGAACTACAGGCAGAGAATGAGAATTATTCTAAGAACATATTCTAATTGGCTTCCCCTTATTTGATCAGTCTCTTTTGTCAAGATGAGCTTTTTATTTCAGACTCCAGAATTATGACTTTGGTGGGTTGTTGGTTTTCTTGTGGGCCTTATGAAAATGCTTAAGAGGACCTTCCTAAAAAATTGCTAGCCGAGGCAGGAATTGCCTCAATTTTAAAATCTTATTTTCATGCCTTAGGATCAGGTGTCCAGGAACATGTGGTGTCATCAGACTTACTGAGAGTAGAAGAGAAAGAAGTACACCTGCCTCTATGTGAAGTGGGAAAAAAACAAGGTTTCAGACATGGATGACTAGAACATAGACAGGATGCTGGCCTGAAAAACTTGTAATAAATCATGTTAATGTGTTTTATAACACAGGTGGGTATCAGCCTTTAGTATGCACTAACCAACTCAGATCAATAGAAGAGCTAAAAAACAACCCTGAGTTCAACTGATCATGACAAATATTTCGATCAATGACCATTTCCTTCCAGTACCTTCTAATTTGAATATAACATGATAAACCCTAAAACTGATATACAAGCACCTGGCATCTTATATAAGTGCAGAAGATTTCGTCTCCTGTCTTGGGCAATCACAGAAGACTTCAAGAGGAAGTTACCACCTGAAAAGATATTTTTCTACTCTACTGGGGGTGAAGCTTGGTGTCCTAATCTCATCACACCTTTCACCACAAATGTGCTTAAGTTAGGTTTTCTGACATAAGCAACATAACTCTCCCAGAAACACTGTATCAGAGTTGTTAAAATAAAAAGAGCCTAGAGAGACTATTAGGCTGCCATACAGAGGTAGAGGTAATTTACTATAATAATAATTATGGTATAATTATCATTATAGTATAATACATACAGTATTATAGTATAATAATAGTATAATATATGGTGTGTATATATATTAAAGTATAATATATTATACTTTGAATAATTTACTATTCAAAGTAAGAAAATCTGAGAGTGAAGAAGGAACACTGTTAATAATTTCTACTACTACAAGTATTAAATGAGACAAACCTAGGTGAGCCAGGAATAGGAACAACCTGATGCAAGATTACATTTCTGGTTGCATGGTCTCAGTCTGTTCAGGTTGCTACAACAAAAACATCACAGACTGGGTGGCTTATAACCAACAGAAATGTATATGTCCCATTTCCTGAGTCTGGGAAGTCCAAGATCAAAGTGCTGGTGAATCTGGTGGCAAAGTCCTGCTTCCTTGGGCAGAGATGGCCATCACCTCACTGTAACTTCATATGGCAAGGGGGCAAGAGAGTGCTCTGTGATCTCTTTCCTAAAGGCACTAAATTCAGTACCTCTACCCTCATGATTTAATCACCTCCCAAAGTCCTCATATCCAAATATATTTTAACATATTTTATATTTTAATATATATTATATTTTAACATATGAATTTTGGAGAGATACAAGCACTCAATCTATAGCATCCAGCAAATAGCAAATACCCCTAACAACATACCTTGTCATGTCCATTGGTCTTGCTACATCATGTTGAAGATTAGCAACTTGTGAAGGATTTTGAAAAATACCCTTGTAAAACTTGACATTCATTTTTGAGAATGGGCAATAATTTAATAGTGAGACCAGCATCACATGTAAGTGCGTCATTACTTATAAGAAGGAGAGGAGTCAGAACAGTACTAGACCCATTTATAGGGAATAAGCACAAGGAAACTGACTCAGAGATTCCTGGTCTATACCACTCTCCAATCTCAGCCCACGTACACACTTACCAGTGACTGGAGAGAGAGGGAGAGAAAAAGAAAGAACAGCAGTTAAACAGGAGTCTCTCTCAGAGGGTAGGCAGAGTCCACTACAAAGAAATACAGAATGGGTGAGACTCAGCAAGTCAAGGCAAGGATCCACTATCTAGATGGTCCTGAAATGCGGCAAAGCCCCACTTGGCCTTGAGTTCACTCAGGTTCTGTCTGAAGAGACCTAAATCACAAATCCAATTAGTGTTACTGGGGCACTGGAAGGACAGAATGGTGCTAAATACAACGTTGATTCGATACACATCAAAAAATATATACTTATAAACATGAGTCCTTTTAAACAATAGTGATAGTAGCTAACATACAGTGAGTAATATTTCTGGCCCTGCTCAAGTATTAACTCACTGTATTTTCATAATAGCTTTAAATACTACATATTATTATATACCTCATCCTACCCTTAGAAACTGATGTATTGAGAGATGAGGTGAGAAGTCTTGGAGGATACAGGAAGCAATGCATCCACAATTTTTTCAGTTCTTCCTCTTTAAAGGTAGATTTGGGCAGATGAGAAATATTGCTCTTTAAAGGCAATGACACTTCTTAAGAAACATGAAGAAGAATCTGAGATCACCCTGGGGAGTATCTCAAGGGTTAATAAAATAAATAAAATTCTTCCAGAAATGGTGAGAATGTTAAAGGTCTGTTCATTTACATGGTTGGTGCACTATTCAAAGTGCACCGCTTAATTAACACAATAGTACAATGGAGCTCACCTAGAACTAATGGATGATGGAAGCAGCAAACTGGCTCCTATTTCTCAAGGATGTGTCATAAGAGAGAAAAGTCAGAGGAAAAGTTTTAATAGAAAATCAGTTTTTGTGAGAAAAGCTCAGTTGCAGAGAAAACCATATTTCTAAGAACCAAGAGCAAATTCAGAGAGGGTCACTAGGCCCTGGGGCCCTAAAAAGAGATCTACCACCCAGCAACTTAGATTATAATTTGATAACCTGCTTCTGAGGAATATCAGATTATTGTTAAAGCGTATTCCAATAAACCAGAGCTCCTATTTGCCTCAGGATGAATGTTTTTAATTTTGAATGCTACCCTGAATTGTTTATCATGAATATGTTTAATAATGCAATGTGGCTGCAATATAGGAATATACCATAGAGAGGGGCAGAGGCTGAACAGCTGACCGGGAAATGCCTTTCAGCTGAAGACAAGGAGGAGCACGTGGTCAGTAAGGGCAACACTACAGGGGAAGAGCAGAAGGAGACAGCCAGAGAGACAGAGCAATCAAAGACAGAGCCACTCAGAGAGGAGGAACCGCACTCCCTTTCTCTTTTAAGCCCCTTCTAGAAACCCATGGGATATATGTGGCGAGTTTCTATTATTACCCAGATGTCCAACGCAACTAAAGTTACAATGCTGGCAACAGAGTTAGGAGCAAGAGCAGGTTTCCGAAGGAGCCTCATTGATGGCCCTCACTGAGGCCCTGGAATCGAGTCCTGAGACTTCAGTCACTCAGAAGAGGTAAAGAACGCCACCGCTGGCACCACAAGTTATTTTGGCTTCTATATGAAATTACTGTTTATTGTGTGTTGTTTCCAAAATAAATTTCTAATTAACTGGTTCTTTGATAAGAAATGTCCTTAATTTTTAAAGTGCTAAAAGAGAGGTAATAAAGCAACAGTATCTATGGTCAGTAATATTAACTGCCTGAGAATTTTTTCTAAAAGGACTCAGAATCAAGCTCCAATACATTTACATTAAGTAATGTATAGGAAAGTCTCCCAAAAATGTCCTAAATGGGGCTTTAATTTCCTGGTATCGCCACATAAGACTTTTTCCTCGTAGGACTAAACAGAACTGATAGACCATAACCATTATTTGTTAGAAAGGTCTTTCCACTGAAAGACTGCATATGTGCAATAGGGAGAAAAGTATATAACATCTACATATTCTTGCCAAGAACCATATTATGTAAAAATTTCCCTTATTCTCTCCTTTGATATGTGAGTTTCTCTAAGTAAAATGGGAGAAACAAGCCTTTTGTAGCCAAAAGAGACAAAATAAGATTCTGACTGGATGTCATATGATAAAGTCACAAAAGAAATCAGCATCCCTGTACCCCTACAACAGTTACACATTTTCACGGGGCTGCCTGACTGAGGAGAAGGAAAGATGGGACTGGAGATGCTAGCTTTGTAAAAAGCTTTTAGAAAAAGCATCTCAGCGTGACAGTGAGAAACCATGTTGGTTCTCTATGGGAATTAAGCAGCTGCACTATATGAATCTATAATTCCAGAGAAGTGACAGCCTCATTGCCACAAAGGGTAGAGGCTTTAGCGGCAAAATCACTATTAATCCCAAAGTGGTTTGCAGCAAAGGGTATACTGCCAGCAGCAACAACCTCAGTGGCTGCTGGTTTAAATACTCAGGCCAAGCCCACATAAACTAAATTGTTTTTGTACTCTATAATGATTCTAAAAACTGGTGATAGTGATTTCTCTCATCTTATTCTGTTAAGGACTGAATTCTGATTCAACTAATGGTATTTCCAAACACAAGGACTAGGCAAGGGTAAAGTCATGGCATATATTTTAACATTATATGAGGACGCATAGAGGGAGTTCAGGCCAGGATAGAGTCCCTCAAGCATTGAGGATCAACACAGTGACAAGCTCAGAGACAAAGTACCAAAATTCCAAAGCAGCTAAAATGGTTAAGAGAGTTACTATAGAGATAAGGACATATTTAAAATCAACTTCATGGATGATGATTTCAGTATCCTGCCCAGTAACGGAAGCAGGACAGATCTGTTCGTATAATCTATAAAATTTTCTCCTGAACATCATGGCAAGTAACAAGGATAAGAAAGAAAAAAAAGCATACAGAGCACGCTTATGCTTCTGACTATAACTGTAATTAACACCAAACTTCTGTTCTCACCATAATCAATCAGAAAACTGGACAAATATATGAAGCAAATGTTTTCACATCTAATACATCAGGTAGCATATAAGAAAAGTAAACAAATGAGGTAAGCCCTATAATCTCCTGGCTTTCTGGATGAAGGAAATTTCTGGGCTATAGTTCATGGAAGTAAATTTATGCAGGTAACATGCCTGGAAATCAGGACACAGGTGGAAGGAATTTTTGCAGTCCTATAATCAGAAGAAAAGAACTTCCCAGCAGGGAGAGCAAAAAAGAAATCTGCTTGACACTCTGAACAAAGATTAAGTTGCACACATACAAAGTGAGATTAGATGAGGCATAACAGATATAGCTGCTGGTGTGGAGCTCTGTGCACTGAGTAGAGATTGTGAGGCCACAGAGTACACAGAGACATGGGTGTTCCTACCAGCCAAAATGAAGAAACCACACTACACATTCCAGGAATTCAACCTCAGAAAAAACAAAAATGAGTTGCATTATTCTAGTGATAGAGTAGTTTACTAAGGGTCTATCCTATCATAGCTTAAAAATATGCCTTGAGCAAAAACCCTTCATGACTAAACTTCAGTGATAGCTTTAGGGATTTGTCCCCAACAGCAAGAAAAACAAAAAAGAACATAAACAACTAGGACTATATCAAACCAAAAAGCTTCTGCACAGCAAAACAAACTGTAACTCAAATGAAAAGACACCCTACTAAATATATATATTTGCACACCATGCATCTGAAAAGGACTGATACCAAGACCTACCAAGCACACATACAACTTAACAGCAACCAATGATTAATAACCCAATCATAAAATGGACAAAAGAACTAATGCCTCCAAAGACATACAAACAGCAAATGGGCTCATGAAAAAATTTTCATCATAACTTATTATCAGGAAAATACAAATCAAGACCACAATGAGATGCCACCTCACACGTGTGAGAATGGTCCATGTGAAAAAAACAGAAACAAGTGCCAGGAGGATGTGGAGAAAACGAAATCCTCCTTCACTGCTGGTAGGAATGCAGACTGGCCCAGCCCTTACAGAAATCAGTATGGAGGTAATTCCACTCCTAGGCCTCTACCCTAAAAATTCAAAAACATTAATCCAAAAGGAAACTTACACTCCTATGCTCATTGCAGCTCTATTTACAATAGTAAAAGTATGGTAACAACCGAAATGTCCAAAAATAGATGAATGAATCAAGAAGATGTGGCATACATATACACAACAGAATATTATTCAACATTAAGAAAGATAAACTCATGCTGGACCTCCCTGGTGGCGCAGCGGTTGAGCGCTGCGCTGTGGAGCTGTCGGCAGCAGCGATGCAAGTTCGACGCCCGGCCGGGGAGAATCCCACATGGTGCGGCAGACCTCTCCTGCCCCACCCGCTGCTCCCCTCAGCAGTGTATTTCTGATCTGCCTGTTCTGCTCCCCACTCTGTCTCTGGTGAACCACCTCGCCGTCCCACGCCTCTGGTCTGTACCCCAGCTTCTATGTATAAATAAATAAATCTTAAAAAAAAAAAAGATAAACTCATGCTATTCACGGCAACATGGATGGAGCTGAGGAGGACAACGCTAAGTGAAATGAGTCAAAAGGGAAATGATAAATACTGGGTAGTGTCACTAATATGTAGAATACAGAGAAACCAAGCTAAGGTCAGATAAAGACAAGCTAAATACTTGAAAGCAGACTACAGAATTGAAGCATGGGGCAAGAGGGAGGAGTAAGAACAAAGAGGAAAGGAAGCACAATGGACTATGGTGGTGGAATACAGGTAATTTGGTAGTGGGTACACTATAGCACTGACACTTGATGAGGAGGATCCTAATATTACCCCACTTAAAATATTTTTTTTTAAAGATTTATTTTTTTTTTATTTATGCATACAAGCTGGGGTACAGGCCAGAGGTGTGGGGTGGCGAGAGGTTCACCAGAGACAGCGTGGGGAACAGAACAGGTAGATCAGAAATACACTGCTGAGGGCAGTAGCGGGCGAGGCAGGAGAGGTCTGCCGCGCCATGTGGGATTCTCCCCTGCCGGGCATTGAACTCGCGTTGCCGCTGCCGACAGCTCCACAGCGCAGCGTTTAACAGCTGCGCCACCGGGGAGGCCCAATAATTAGTTTTTTAAAGCCTTGAAATCAAACTGATCCTCCATCAAAGAGCAAAAAAACATCAAGAGACAAGTGGACCTTAGGTAACAAAATCAAATGAATATTATATAACTTAAAACTGATAACTCAAAGAAAGAAAAAAAAAGCACTACATGAACATAACAGCAGACTACACAATGAGAAATAAAAGATCAGTTCACACAAAGATAGGACAATGAAAGTTATGCAAACTAAAATATAGGGCTGGTGAAAGGAGGAGTTCTGAAAAAATGAGTAGAACCTTAGTGCCTATAGTGTAATATCAAGTAGCCTAATAAAAAAAATATGACTGGACTCTGAGTAGGAGAGGAAAGAAAGGGGAGGAAGGAAGGAAAGGAAGGAGCTCATATCAATGGAGAAAAAATTGACAGGATTTCCTCTAAAATCAAGTACAAGATAAGGATGCCCATTCTCACCAGTACTTCTCAACAAACTACTTGCAGTTCTAGCTAGAGTAATTAGGCAAGACAAAGAAACAAAAGACATCCAAGTGAGGAAAGAAGTAAAACTGTTGATGTTTGCTGATGTTGCTGATATGATAGTATATGTAGAAAATTCCATAGTCAGTTTAAAACCTGCTGGAATAAATCAACAATTTCAGAAGTATGGTAGGATATAAAATTAATACACAGAAATTAAACTGCTTTCCTTTTCATTAATAATGAAATATCTGAAAGAGAAATAAAGAAAACTACCCCATTTACAACAGAATCAAAAACAATAAAATACAACGGAATAAATTTTTTTAAGATGAATTTATTGAATTGTTTATCCAGCATCAGTTTAACAAATACTTCCTTTTTTTTTTAAGATTTTTATTTATTTACACATACAAACTGGGGTACAGGCCAGAGTCATGGGGTGGTGAGAGGGTTCACCAGAGACAGAGTGGGGAGCAGAACAGGCAGATCGATGGAAATACACTGCTGAGAGGAGCAGCAGGAGAGGCAGGAGAGGTCTGCCACCATGTGGGAATCTCCCTGGCCAGGTGTACAACTCGGTCGCCGCTGCTGACAGCTCCACAGCACAGCACTTAACCACTGTGCCACCAGGGAGGCCTACACCGGAATAAATTTAACTAAGGAAGCAGAAGATCTGTACAATGAAAACTACACAACTTTGCTGAAAGAAACTGAAGCAGACACAAACAGAAACATATCCCATGTTCATGGACTGGAAGAATCAATATTGTTAAAGTAGTCATACTACAACAGTACCCAACATAAATGAAAATGTAAACAAGAATCCTGTAAGATGTGTGCATTTCCATGTTTATCACAGAATTATTCACTGTGGCCACAAGATATGGCAACAACCCAAATGGGTGAGTAGAGAAAAAAGATGTGGTACATCTATATAATATTACTCAAGAAAGGAAGATATCCTTCTATTTGTGGCAACATGGATGAAACTTAAGGACATTATTCTGAATGAGCTAAATCAGATAAGAAAGACCAGTACTGGGCCTCCCTGGTAGAGCAACAGCGTAAGTCTCAGCACTATGAAGATATCCAGAGCCACTGCAGCACGAGTTTGATCCCAGACCAGGGAGCTTCCCATATGGTGCAGCAGACCTCTCCTGCCTCGCCTGCTGACCCCTCTACTTTGGTAGATCCGCCTGTTCTGCTCCCCACTCTGTCTCTGGTGAGTCCTCTCACCACCCCACACCTCTGGCCTACATCCCAGTTCTTGTATGCATAAATAAATAAATCTTTAAAATAAAAGAAAGAGAAAAAGAAAGACAATACTATAGGATATCATTTGACCTGTGGAATCTAAAAATGTTAAGCCAGAGAAGAAAATACTTGTCACCAGAGGATGAGAGGGTGAGATAAGACTGATGTTCCATAAGGATACAAACTTACAACAAGTAGTAAGTCATAATGATCTAATGCATGGCATAATAAATACAGAAAACAATACTACACTATAATGATATATATTGGCAATGATATTGCAATATACAAATATACCAAGTAACACACTGTACACTTACACAATTACAAGTCACACTTATTCACTTAAAAAAAAAATAGATGAAGGACTCTCTGTACTATGTAAGGACACAGTGAGAAGGCAGCTATTTGCAACCCAAGAAGTGAGGCCTTATCAGAAACCAACACTGCTGACACCTTCATCTTGGACATACAGCCTCCAGAACTATGAGAAAATAAACTCGTCTTGTTTAAGTCACCTAGTCTTTTGTTGCAGCAGTTTGAATTGACTAACACAGTCCCAAACAGGATGGATTTATGGGCCTCCCTGTTGGCACAGAGGTTAAAGTCTCAGTGCTATCAAGCTATCCCCAGTCACTGCAACAAGAGTTCGATCCCCGGCCAGGGAACTAGACCACCTGGCACAGCAGACCTCTCCTGTCCCGCCCACTGTTCCCCTCAGCAGTGTATTTCAGTAGATCTGCCTGTTTTGCTCCTCTCCTGGGTGAGTCTTCTGACTCCTAGCACCTCTGGCCTACACCCCAGTTCTTGTATGAATAAATAAATAAAAATAAAAATCCAAACAGGATGGATTTGCCTTGTCACTTGCTTCTAGAACACTAGGTGTTTTAACTGTGGCTCTTATTTCTCACAGACCCTTCTACAGGAACTTAGGAGATGCCCCTTCAAGATTAAGTTTCCATTCGTTACAGTAATGCACATCCTCCTGTGTTGCACCTGAAACCATAAAGTCCACCCAACCCACTCAGCCATGTCCAGATTCTTAGCTGGTAATTCCTCTTCACTATTTTCCTCAGCAGGCCCATTCAGTCACCTCTTTAAAGGGCCCCAGTCCTTGTCTTGAACTGGTACCAATCTCCCTTAGAAAGAAAGCATTGAACTCTGCAAAATCCTCATTCCATTGTGACTGCTTTTCTCGCTTAAATGTGTTTTTCCCTGTTGTCTCTCTTGTCTCTCACTCTATCTTTCCTTGTCTCTTTATTTTCTTTTTCTGCTTGCATAGGTTTTTATTTTCTGTAACTTTTTTTATTACAATAACATTGGTTTACACCACCATATAGAATTTAGGCAAATAGGTTCACACCTCCTCAGATGTATGTTACCACACTGCACCCATCACCAAAAAATTGATAGTCTTCCTCCTTAGCTATGGGACCCCTTCTCCCTTGTTCTCCACCCTTCTTCCTCTGATAGCCTCAACGCTGTAGTCATATTTCTAGGATTTGTTTTGACCCATTTTTGTCTGTTCCTTTGTTTTGTTTTGTTTTTTTTTATATTCCACATCTTATCTCTTATTTTTTAAATATCCCGTTATTATTCTCTAGGCCTCATTCTTAAGGTCTTTATCTTGTACTCCTAATCATGCTCTTCTCCTTCATTTCTTTCATTCTTAATATCTAAGTACACTTTTTGATTATTTTTAACTTAGTGAATAAGTTCTTTTCCCATTTACTTTTATAAGGAAATGAGTAAAATATTACACACCTATTCTTATTTGAAAACAAATAAGCAAGGGAAAACAAAATTAATATAACTTATCTAATCCTTGACTATTCTTATTAAACACCTTCATCCAGTACTACTAACTTCTAATTTGTTGGTACCACAAGGGAGCAGTACAGTCAAGCAGATCATTTAACCCAAGCACTTAAAATACCAAGAGTCAGAGAGGTGGCCAAGAACTTTCTCCTGGAGAAAGACAAGACTCAAATGCAGCAATTGCTTGCTTCCATCACTTGAGAAGAGCTTTGACAGGCAGAGAGCATGAAGAGTCAATAGGTTTTCAGATTTCATGTCTATAAATTGAGTTTATACCCAACTCGAGAATTTTAAAAGTTCATCTTGGATTAAAAGTCTATTTTGTTGAAAATCAAGACATGGAAGGCAGTGGGTAAGATCAAGGATAACTTTAAACTTTTGAATACGGTTGATGACTGGCTATAAATATATTAGCTTTGTGGTGGTAGCATAGCCAAAAAGAAATGGCTAAGTGATATTTGTTAAGTTATGCCCAGCCCATGAAAGAAAAACGAGGAGAAGCTATGTAATTTCGAAGGTCACAGAAGTTACATGCAAATAGAGCTTAATGTTCTATTTGGCACTCCTGTGTCTTCCTAACCTCTCAAGCCAGGTGCCAATATTTGTCAGTCTTAATGTTTTCGTTTGCAAACGACAAAAACTCAGTTCAAATGAGTATCTGTAAAATAGGGAACTATAACTGAAAAATGTAGAGAAGTTCTAATAAAAATATAACATTAAAATTTGTTAATAGACACATTCAAAAAGTTTTGACATCCCAGGCAAAATTAATTTCAATAATACATTTTATCTATACATAACTATCCTACTTTCAACATATAATCAGCATGTTGAAATAATTAATGATGTATTTTACTTATTTTTTACACTAAGTCTTCAAAAGCTGGTGTATATTTTACATTTCCAGGACATTTCAATTCGCACTAGCCACATTAGATAGTACAGATCTAGACCTTAAAGTAAAACTAGATCAAGGAATTCAAAGAGCATGGTTTGTGCTCTCAGATTTGCTTTTCTTTCTTTATTGGGCTCATCCTCTCCAAAAAGAGGTTTATGGATGATGAAAGAAGAGACACATCTTCATTTGTCTGCGTGAGATAACCCGCAAATAGTGATATCAACTTATACTGTGCTTATAGTTCCCAGTCACAGAATACAACCTCATTCTGATAGCTTTGATTGGCCCTATTGATACCAGATAATCATCCATGAGCCAATCATGACACTAGAGGATTCCAACCTATACTGTCTTCAACAGCTCTGACAAACAAGGCTCTGGTAGCCCAAAGTGGTCATATGCTCCTCTGGACCTGAGGGTGCAATAAGGGAGCTGGCCAGTTCCACCTGAATTACTGAAGGGATGTGGCACAAGTCACACACATCCATTTAACTGGCCCTTGTGGATTTGAATTCCCTCGGACCCTGGACCCAGTGCCCAGGAAAGAAGGGGTTAGGAAGCCTAACATTAACTGCTCATTTAGTCATACATTGATCCCAGTTCCTCTCTTCCTACTTACACAATAATCATTGTGTAACGAAGCTGAATTCCCACTGGATCCCCACTCTTGAAAGTGCAGGTACTTTTAACAGTTTCTCAGTGCCTGTGTCTGGATATCTCCCTACCGACTGCATGCGATTCTTGCATAGATTCTGGGAACCTAACTAACTCTGTTCCTTCATTCATTTTGACCATTCATCTGTCCTTTCTTCCTTGCGGACTGGTGCCGCAGCCTGGTCCTTCCACTTGATGTGATGCTCAGAACCTGTACTCTCAGGTTCAGCTCTTTCATGCAATTCACACTGCCCTTGAGAGAACATTTTAGTCTTCATGGCTCTCTCCTGACACTGAATTTCAACAATAGCAATGAAAATAATAATCAGAAAAGACTGTAGAGTATAATGAATAAGAGCAAAGACTCTTGAGCTAAACTGAAGCTAGGATTCAAATCCCAGCTCTGCACCTCAGTCACTCTGGTGCTCTGCAAGTTATTGAAACCTTCTATACCTAATTTCCTCATCTTCAAAATGTGAGTAAAATGAAACCTATTTACCATGCTAGTGTTATAAATTAGATATATAAATACATGTGAAATGCTTAGAAGAGTCTCTATAAAGCAAGTACTGTAGCGGGTTCAGCTAGGGAAGCAGAACCATTGGATATGAACTGATGTGGAATAAGGGGTGTATGTATTATATTAATTAGATCGGGCGCTATTACGGTGAAAGTCACGTAAACAAAAAGTCTGCAAAACGAAAGCTGGAGAATCGGAGAAAAATCTAAACTCAGGACCACCAAAAAGAGAACTAATGACAAATTGTTACTAAGGATGACTGCTTTTCTGCATCCGCTCGCCGCCTGCAATGCTAGGTCAAGAGAGAAGAGCATGAAGAAAGCGAACAGGTACAATGCACAACCCAAAGCAGAGGAAAGCAAGGAAAAACGGAACCCACGACTGTGCCCACAGCATGTAACCCACCCACCGCCCTCGACCCAATAAAGAAGCGTATGGCCTACCGGAACCTGGGGAAACTGAAAAAGCTTTCATGGCACTAGAAGGAGCCATAGGCCCAGTTGCTGCCTGAGTCCAACACAGAACAAATGAGGAATAAGAGCACGAGCCGCTGGGGCCCAGGTGACTTTCATGACTTCCAGAAGAAGCCGCTGCTGCTTCACTTCCGCCTTCTAAATCTCGCGTGAATTTTCGCTGCGCGTGCTCCCCCATCGGCCCCTTTCCCTCCCCCTGCAACCCAGAACCAACCAAGGAAGGAATCCAGGGTATACAGTCCCTGCTTAGCTAAACTGTCACTGAATGAAGCCACCACAGTGTTAGCTATTATTATTCCTGCTGCCAATATTGTATGGTCTCCTGTCGTTATCAATGTTTACATCACACCGAGCGTGTAAGATCCTGAGGATGTCTTAGTATCAGCACTTTATACACAGTATACAAGAGTTGTCACATACATGATGTCATTAAACCACATAACAACCGAGCTGCGTAAGCAGGCAGGCTTTGTGAACTACAGAAAGGTTACAGAGCTGGTTAAGTGGCCAGGCTGCAGCGCGCCTCCAGGTCGCCTGTTGGGATTCCTAGTCCAGAGCACCTCACTGCGCCCCACTGCGTCGTGTGCCGCACGGGGGCAGCACAGTGCACGGTGTGGGCACGGAAAGGCACTTCCTGACTAGCTTGCTTTCTAGGTCCAAGCTTTACGTCAATCAAACAAGAATGCGGTATCCTATGGCACAACTGATTTTCACAACAGGTTTGTGGGATCAGTTATTACTCCATTGCATCTCATATGCTGTGGAAACTCGAATGTTGAATTTCGAAGGAATGCAGTTCCCACAATTTGCGGCAAGTGTCACCCTAGAGCTACTAAACAATCAATGCCTGCAATCTAAAAGCATCAAGAGAACAGGTATAATGCACATCGTGGACTGCAGGATACTACCTACTTTTAAATCTGGCCAAAACAATATAAAGCAAAACAAAACAAACACAGTTGCTCCATTTCACGTGGCAAGACAGATAACAGCTATTTTGACAGAGTATTTCTTCCCACCCTAGCTCCCTTGACTACCATCAAGCTGAAAGTGTCTTTAAGGCAACAGCAATGTGAAAGTGCTGGAGAGTGACAAAAGATCAAAGTGGATTTCTCAAACGCAGTCCATGTTCTGTTCTGTTTTGATATACCCCAAGTCTGTAAAATTATCACTCAGAGTTGGGATCTTCTCTGTGCAATGCTGCCCTATAGCACACTCTCCTCTCCATAACTTCCTTACACCTTTGCAGAATCAACAGTTATAATGCACTTTATTGTCCTTTGTTCTGGACAAGCCCTTTCAGGCCCATAGAAGATCATAGGAGATAATAATGGAGCTTTTTTTTTTAACCCCTCTACTTTTCAAGGTATTTTTCGTATCTGTAATCTCATTTGAAATTTATAACTCCTTTGTACAATGTGTAGGGCAGATACTATTGTACCCAAGTCAGCTAAGTCTTTGTCAGAGATGTCTCCCAGATTGGTACCCTTTTTTCTATGCCCACTTCTGTGACACTAGTTGAATTTCTCATTTCTTTTTTTTTTATTGTTGATTTTTTTTCAATTAAGTTTATTTTATTATGACTACATTTGTATGCCCTAAGCATTACGATCTAATGTAAAAATGTCAGCTAGAATACATGCTGAGTCTTTTTTTTTTCCATTTTTTTTTTTTATTGTTATTTGTGTCTTTTACATTTTGTATTC
>PVIJ01018007.1:0-27616 GCA_004024925.1 Scalopus aquaticus | reverse complement strand
CCCTCCCCATTTGCTAGGCACTTTTTGTGGCATCTTCATCCCCATACTGTCTCCTCAGAGCTTCTGTCTCTCTGAATTGTCACTGTGGCCTATTTGGTATTTTGTTTGCAGCTCTCTTGCCAGGAGGATCTCCAAGTCCATTTGCACTCGAGTTTCCAACCATTCCTTAGGTCTTTGCTCTTTTTTCTACAAGGCTCTGGCCTACCCCTACCCCACCCCTTGTCCCCAGCTGCCCTTTTTTCTGCTGCTAGGGACTCACATGCCTGCTTGCCTTCACTTTCTCTCACCCCCTCTCTCCTTACTCCCGAGGTCAGCACCCTTACCCTATGCTCCAAATCCAGCTTTTCCTTCCTCCTCTTCCTTTCTCTCTACCAAACTTTACTAAAATACTGCAAACATCTTTGCCTGGTGATTGCTTTTCTTT
Source organism: Scalopus aquaticus (assembly GCA_004024925.1). Lineage (NCBI taxonomy): Eukaryota > Metazoa > Chordata > Mammalia > Eulipotyphla > Talpidae > Scalopus > Scalopus aquaticus. Next base: position 27,192 of record PVIJ01018007.1, on the reverse strand, counting down.
ATAAAGTGAATATAGACTTTTGGACATGGGGGGTAGAGAAAAGAAAGAACCAATAAATGGAGACTGCAGGCGGCAGAGACTGAAGCTTGGAACAAGCATTCCTGCCAACAGCACCATTCCTTTCACACACACACACACACACACACACACACACACACACACACCCATGCCCTTTTGTGATAGCATCTCCTCCCAAGCATCTGGGTCTGTCCCAGGGCCCCTGGGAAGCGCTGGGTGGGCACTCCTCTGAGGGGCAGCAGGTGGCCAATGGGCAGGGAGGCTGCAGCCTCAGCCTGACAGCCCCGCCCCTTGCTCCACTTCCCCTCTGGAAGAAACAAAAAGGAGAGTTCTAGCCATGGAACCAGGTCTTCAGTTCCTCTTTAAGAGAGATCTAGAATGGCTGCTTAAGAAGCTTTTCCAAAGAAAGTGACTATGTCTCATAGTAAAAAGGGACATTTTAGCTCACAGGAGCATGTGGGTGAAAAAAGGCTCCACTGCTTAACACAGATCTGAGAACTCCCAGTCAGGGGTTACCTGGCTGGCAAACGGTGGTATCCCCCTCCCACCAAAAAGCATTCCCAGTAGGTAAGACAACCAGGACAAAGGATCTTTCTCAGGCTCATACCTTCCTCTTGTCCTCCTCTCTTCAATAATATGAAAGCAAAGACAGGTGAAAACACCAGTATATAACTCTGAAGAGAAAGCATTTAGCGTGAGAAGACAGAAAACAGAAATAGGAAACATCCTCATTGTTTGCTTGGTGATAAGGGCAGAATTAAGTAACAGTGATGTTCTAAAACACACATATGCACATGCATATACAGAGGTGCACATGTTCGTATACTTAGTTGTCAAAGACCAATCATTAAGAGGAAAAGCATGAGGTCTCCCTGGTGGCGCAGTGGTTAAGCACTGCGCTGTGTGCCCAACCAGGGAGATTCCCACATGGCTCGACAGACCTCTCCTGCCTCGCCCACTGCTCCCCGCAGCAGTGTATTTCTGTAGCTCTGCCTGTTCTGCTCCCTGAACCCTCTCGCCGCCCCATGCCTCTGGCCTATACCCCAGCTTGTATGCATAAATAAATAAATCTTTTTAAAAAAGAGGAAAAGGGTGAAGTTTGATTATAACCTGGTCACTATGTCTATGTCACAGTGCTATTCTAAAGATTAAGTGGCACTGCAGACATGAAAGCCAACAGCAATGACTGGCAAGCACTGCACTCAGTAAATGAGTCCTCCCAGACTCCTTTGCTTCCTTCCTCCCTCCCTTCCTTCTTTCCTTCTCACTTCACTAGCTTCTACCCAATACTTCCCAAACTACCAGCAAAGGAAAAATCCAAATTTCCCCAATTTCCATATCCTAAAGGAGTTGTTCTCCTAAGGGCCTACCAGAACTCAGGCAAATCGGACCACACCATAGTCCACTGATTGTGCCCAAACACCACACAGGATAATTTGTTCTTGGAAAGGATTAGTTGGCTCCGTTACCCCACTCCCTCCCCTATCCCTAGAGTCTTTTCCTTTTTATTTTTTAAAATATTTTATTTATTTATGCATATAAGCTGGGGAGTAAGAGGACTCACCAGAGACAGAGTGGGGAGCAGAACAGGCAGATCCACTGAAATATACTGCTGAGGGGAGCAGCGGGCAAGATAGGAGAGGTCTGCTGCTCCATGTGGGTCAGCTCTCTGGCCACAGATAGCTTCACAGTGCTGAAACTTAACCCTTGTGTCATCAGGGAGGCTCCCCTAGAGTCTTTCAACAGTTAAGGTGGAGAAAACCCTTATCCCAAATCTAGACATTTCCATGTTCTTATTTAAAACTGTATGTCTAGAGAGCCTCTGTTGGGGGGACAAAAGGGGGAATATTAAAAATCATAGCATGACCATAACGTCTAAGAAGGAAGAAGCACAGAAGAATATGTTCTGGTGAACTCTGGTCCTGACCCATAACTTCCCAATTGGAAATGCTATTTTTTTGGTATTTTGACCTTGTCAAAATGACTGATATTTTTCTCCTCCAGAGGACTCACTCTCTAGCTGAGTTTCTGCAGCAGTGTTTTGGGATGACACTTCAGTGCATCTGGAAGCATTCACTGGAGGAGGCGCCTGTCCTGGCCCACCACCAGTGACTGTTGCTGGGATTTCTCCTCTTTCTCTTCCCCAGAAACTGAACCAGGTTATAATAGCTTTGAACCTTGACAGGACCCCAACTTCAGGTGATGGGAGAGTGAACCCATAAAAAGTGTTCCATTTTGGACGTCCTTTCTCCAGGGTTCTTAATGTCTATGGAAGCTCCTTTTCCATGTTGCACTGGCTTCCAGACACTTTCCTGTTTTGTCACAGCCCAGCGTCTATGGGAAGGATGCTCAAGGCCCCTCCTCAACAATTCAGATCAGCACTTTGCTCTTCTCTCTTTTTCACTGTTTTCAGCACGAAGCCTCTGCTATTTATGACATGGATGTGGAAACCTGTTGCACCTTTCTTTTTAAAAAAAAATATTTATTTACTTGTGCATAGAAGACCTGGGGTGTGGGTCAGAGGTTCTGGGGGTGTGTGTGAGAGGATTCACCAGAGACAGAGTGGGGAGCAGAACAGGCTGATCTACTGAAATACACTGCTGAGGGGAGCAGCGGATGAGACAGGAGAGGTCTGCTGCACCACATGGGAAGCTCCCTGGCTAGGGACTGAACACTTGCTGCAGTGGCTGCTGGTAGCTTGGTAGCTCTGAGACTTAACCCCTGCACCATGAGTGAGGCCCTGTTGCATATTTCTAACTCTGAGGCACCCTGCTTTCCATGTAACACCTCTCTATGAACTATAGATGCAGCTATCTGTTCTCCCTGGGAGCACCTCTTCTTTTTTCAGTTCCCAACACCAGGCAGTGAACAACCTGTACCACCAAACATGCATACTCTAAATCCCCCGATTCTGACAGGTGTGAGTGTTTCTGGGTACTTAGTCATTGAGGAATGTTCTTCTAAAACGAGAAAGCCCACAAAGGGTGATGCCAGAAGACTAGCAGCCTCTGAAGCCTTCCAAAGGCTTGTCTTTTGTTCTTCTTGGGCTCTTGTCCAGGAAAAAGCCTGAGATTTTGTTTCCTTACTTTGTCTTTGACCTACATTCTTCATCTACTAAGGCTTCATCACCATACTACGGGCAGGAAAGCATTTGTTGCAGCAATGGGTACAGTGGGCATTAATAAATTAATAAGCAAGCCCCTTCAGACACTGGTGAGTCCTCTTTGCTTTGCTCATCCTTGCTTCCTTCCAGTGGGCCAGATCTTATATCAATCCAGTAACTCACTTCCAGACCACCTTGGCACTACCACCGCCACAGTTAAAATTTGGAAAAATTGCCAGATGTAAATATCACCACCAGATTAGTAGACTCCAAATGACACCATTCTGAGCTGGCAATATAACTTGCATTCTTCACAAGGAAAAGCCTTGAAGAGCTGTCTGTTTCCTCTTTAAAGGAAAGGTTTGCTTCTAGTTGCTGTCGCAGAGGTTCAATACTGATCCCATTCTATAGAACAAGAAACTTCCCAATTTCGGAGTTTGGGAAAAACACTATCATTCTAGGTGGCTCTCAAACCTGGCTACACATTAGAATCACCTGGGGAGCTTTAAAAATATTACCAGTACCTGGGCCTCTCCTCAATCCAATTAAATCAGAATCTCTAGGGGTGTGGTATGGGCACTGGTATTTTTTAAAAGCTCCCCTGGGTAATTCTGATGTTTAGCCAGGGTTGAGAACCACTAATTTATAGGTGGAAAGCATAGTGCATCATGATGAATAATGTCCATTCCTTCGACAAGGAAACCTGCTCTAGGAGATGGTTTGGTCGAAACAAAAAGATGAGGTTGATGGGCACTGTGCTCCCTGAGTGTCAGATTCAGTAGGCCAAGGCTACTGTGCAGGTGTCTGAACAGAAACTCTATGAAGCATGACCAGCTTTGCTTCTGTAAAGACCATGAAACAGGAAGGTATAACCCCAAGTTCCAATTCAGGTTCTGTCCCAAACTAGGGCAGTGACCTTGGACAAGTCTCTTCACCTCTTAGGACCTCAGTTTCATCATCTGTGAGAGGAAATGGCTGAAATGCAAACTCCATACTTTGTCTTGTACTTCTTATAGTGTATTGCTAAATACTCAGGAACTCACAAACTTAGCCAAGCAATTACCCAATTCTTTCTGTGGCGCGCTCACTTCACTCATGCATGCGACTGACAATTGCCCTTCTGATGTGCCACCAAATCCCTTTCCAAAAGGCCTGAGTATCAGAGTGTTAATTTTTAAATAATACTGGCCTCCCTGGTTCTCTCCTCCCGTCTCTTATAAATGAGCAGATGAAGGGGTTGAAGGAGTGGTAATGTCTATGAGCACTGGGTAATGACTAACAGAAGTTTATCCAGTTGGGTAAATGTCTAGTGGATTGCTGCTGGGGTCAGTGTTACTTCTGGTCTTAATTAACATCTTCATTAATAGTGTGGGAGAGGGAATAAACAATAGCTAATGATATTTGCAGATGGTAGTAAATTCAGAGGTGTTGCTACTACCAGTGAGAGCAGCAAGAGCCATGGGGATAACAGAGATGTGAACAAGAAGTGATTATAATGATGTTTGTTCTGGAAAGGGTGGAACAAAGCGTGTAGGGGGAAATGCAACATGCTAAAAGAAACAACCATTGCTGTTATTTGTACCTTGGATATGCATGTGGCAAATGAGGCAGCTGATGGCCGTACAACTTCTGTTGCATGTAATGGAATGTTGTCCTGGACAACAATGCTAATCATAACAACAACAATAACACTAATAATATACAATGTTTATGAAGTGCTGACAATAGGCCAGACAGGGTTCTAAGTGATTTATATGTAAGCAATTTTTATCCCTAAAGTCATGATGCAGCTCTCCTAGGCTTGTGACAAATTCTAACATAGACTTGTTATGCTTCTTAGATTTTAGGTAGGAACAGACCTGTGAGTTCAAGGGAAAGTTTGTAAGGAGTATGAAGAATGGACAAGTAAAGTGGAGACTGGAGAGGGAGGTGGCCAGGTTCACAAGCAGAATCTTCTACCTTGATTTTCTTCTGTCCCCAACCTGCCCACCATCTTTTTTTCTCTTCAGGCAATCTCTGCGTTAACATGATTGGTGGGGGGGGGGTAGACAGAACCATCTTACAACAGCTAAGAAAGGGAGAGATGAAGGAAGGAAAGACAAAAGGAAGGTGAGGAGGGAGAAAGGAAGGAAGAAGGAACAAAGGGGATGGGGAGAGAAAGAAAACCAAAATTATTGCATACCAACCATAAGTCATGCAGTAGCACAAGGTTTGAACTAGGTACATTTCACATATTTTCTTACTTAACCTTTATATATCTAATTCTCATAATGACTCTCAGCCCTCACTTCCATTAATGAAAGAAAAGAAGACTTCAGAGAGGTTGAGTCACTGGCTAAGAACACACAGTTGAGTGAAAGTCCAAACTCTGGTTGGTTCACTATAAAGTCATGTCCTTTCCAACCATGGATACATATTTTCTTTCCTTTCAATTTATCCTTGACCAGTTAATGACAACACATAGCCGCACACAGAGAGCCAGAAGGTAGAAATATTAAGAAGAGAATAAACACTGAGGAGCAGAGGGGTAAAGGGAAAGTAGCCAGTACACACATCCACTGCCCAATTCAATATGATTGAATTATTTATAATTATATTTTGAAATTAGGAAAAATGGAATTTGCAAACAAGAAAGGCTTCAAGACAATGGAACCCATAATAATGTGGATTTGACCTTCAGGGAATTTGGCAGAGAGCATCGGTGTCTGAGACAAAAGTAAACTGAGAAGAAAAACATTTGAATTCTATAAAAGCCAAGACTCTTCTTGGCAAATGTAAAGCCCAGGGCCAGATGGACGCCAAAGGTCTTCAAAATTCTATCGGAGGAGCTTCAGGAAGTTGGAAACATGTGGCCCAGGCATGCTACCTCCTCCCCTCAACTTCACTATCAAATGGGGCTCCAAATGCCAACTTAGGGTTAGAATTTGGAACCGACATTTTAAAATGATGAGTTGTACATTTCAGAGAAAATATGTGAAGTGTATAGTTCAAAGAATATAGCACAAACACCAAAGTAAACATGACTCTGGGCAAGAGTACAAATACAATTTTCAGGACCTCAGGAATCACCTCGGGAGAGGTAATGATTGCCTTGATTTTTCTTATGATCCCGTCTTTGTTTTTATTTTTCATTTTAGTTTTAGCACTTACGTGGGCTTTGAACTTTATGTAAATAAAATCATAATTCTTCTTTCTTTCATCCCTATGTTGTATATAAATAAGCTATAATGCCTTTACCCATTGTGCTGTTGTGGGGACTTTGGGTTTTTCTAGTTTGGAGCATCCAGGAACAGTTCTGACCTGAGCTTCTCAAACATCTCACCTGTTGCACATATGCAGGGGTTTCTTTAAGGAGGGGCCAGAAAGTGTTTCTGTAGGACATCTGAGCTAAGAATGGTTTTTATGTTTGTAATGATTGAGGGAGGAGGGAAAAAAACAGAAAAAGAAAAACATCTCATGACATGAAAAAATATGATTAAATTCAAATTTTGGTCTCCATAAATAAACTTTGATTGGAGCACAGCCAGGCTCCCTGTTTATATGTCTTCTATGCTGCTTTTGTATTACGCGGGTGGAGTTGAGTAAGAACGTCAGAAGCTATATAGCCCTGAAAACCTAAAATTTAATTGGATACAGAATACCTACTTTAAAATGAAAATTTAAGATCTCTTATTAAAAAAAACTATCAAGACAGTGGAGTATTAAACCAAGCACAGGGGGTTGTGGAGTGGAGTGGCCCAAACCCAGAAGGTTGGCCCCACCTAAGACATCTGGTATTTTACAGAAAAGGTTTACCAACCCCTACTCTACAGCATATTTTTCAAAGGGAAATGACAAGGATCTTGGATAAAGAGATGCCATATGCAAAACAGCCAGCACAATACCTGGTAACTTGTAGGAATTAATATACATCAGAGGTTCCTTCTCTCCCACCGTCCACCTGGGCTTCCCACCCACAGGGGGTTGATCTGTAGAGTCTCTTTCCAAGAAGGTTGGATTCCCAGCTAGCTGTCAATACCATTATAGCTGATGACTATTTGGCTTGGTACCACTACAACCCCACTCCCTCCGGGGTTTGTATATTCTCATAAAAGGTCCTTGAGTAAAAATGAATTTCAAGCCCAAAGAAATGAAGGCATTAAAGTTCACAGGTGTTATTTCCATTCCAAGTTGGAAGATTGAGCAGATTCAAAGTTTCTTAGAGAAAATTTGTTTCGAGACAAAACCAAAGAGAGTATTAAAAAGAACAAATTCAGAGGACTAACACTACCTGACTTCAAGACTTATTATGAGGCCAGGTACTGCTGACATCAAGTTAGACAAATTGATCAAATAAATAAAATACAGAGCCCAGAAAGAGACCCAAACAATATGGACAACTGACTTTCAACAAAGGCGTAAAGAACAATTCAGTGGGAAAAAAGATAGTCTTTTTGATAAATGGTACTGGAACAATTGGATATCTATAAAAAAAACTGAATTTCAATCATCTCTTGCAATATATATATTTATAAATATAACTATATGTATATTTAACTCACAATGGATCACAGATCTCTTTTTATAGCACAAAACTATAAAAATTCCAAAAGAATAGGGGGGAATAGCTTTGTGATATTGGATTAGACAAAAAGTCTTAGATACGAAACCAAAAGTACACTCTATAACTTTAACACTGTTAAATATTTAAAAATCTATTTTTCAAAAGACCTGGTTAAGAGACAAAAAAGGAAAGCCACACCAGGGAGAAAATATTGCCAATCAAATATCTGAACAATGTATCCACAATACAAAAAAAAAAAAAAAAATCTAAAAACAACCAAAAAGAAAAAATACCTCAGTTTTCAAAACTGGCAAAATATTGGAACAGACAGACACATTACTAAAGATATAAGAATGGCCAACACTCACATAAAATCTGCTCAACAATATTTGTCAACAGGGAATCAAATGACAATGGAACACAATATATACCTGCTAGAATGGCTAAAAATAAAAGGACTTGACCATACTGAACTGGTAAGGATGAGAGGGAACTGGAACTTTTCATACATTGCTAATGAGATTATAAAATACATAGTCCCTTTAGAGGAGTTTTACGGTTCTTTCAAAAGTTTACCCTTTCGAGAGATACCTACCAGATGCCTTGAAATTCTCTTCCTAGGTATTTACCCAAGAGAATTGAAAGCTCATGTCCACACAGACTTGCACAGGAATATTCATAGTGGCTTTATTTGAAAAAGTCCCAAAGTGGACACGATCTAATTGCCTATCAACAGGTGATGGATAGGTTGTAATATACCATATAATAGAATAGCGTAACAAAAAGAAATGAATTATTGATAAATGGGACAACATCAATAAATATCAAGCTGTGCTGAATGAAAGAAACCAAATACATGCTATGTGGCTCTATTTACATAAAATTTTCTTGCAAACCAAGTTATAATGACAGAAAGCAGATCAGTGGTTACTGGGGAAGAGGAGAGGAAGGAGGGGCTACAGAAAAACTTTTGGAGGTGATGGAAATATTTCCTATTTTGATTAAGGTGATGGTTTCACTATTCTACAAAACTGATCAAATTGTACACTTTAAATATGTTCTGTTTTTCGTATGATAATTACACCTTAATGAACACTTTTTTAAAAGACTCATGAGAATATGACATTAATGAGTAAAATTACAAGCCAAAGCGTGGGGAAAAATCTATAAAAGCTAGAACTAGCAAAGGGTTCTTAGCCAGAATATATAAATAGCTGCTAAAAAATCAATAAGAAAAATACAGAAGAGCCCAACTAAAAATGGGCAAAATATTTGAAGTCATTTCATAAAAGAGGACTTCCAAAATGGCCAATAAATAGGTGAAAAGCAGCCCAATTTCATTAGTTATCTGGAAAATGCAAATTAAAACCCCATTGAGATATTATTAAACTCCAGATATGAAGACCAATTATACAAAGTTTTGAGGAAGATGTGAAATAATTGAAAGTATCATACTCTGCTGGCGGGGGGTGGGGGGGAGTGTGTAAATTAGTACAGCCACTTTGGAAATCTATTTGGTGTTATCTACTACAACTTCTAATAGTCTACTTTGTGATCCAAAAATTCTACTCCCTGGGCTTCCCCAGTGGCACAGTGGTTAAGCCCTGCGCTGTGGAGCTGTTGGCAGGGACGACGTGAGTTCGATGCCCGGCTGGGGAGCCTGCCTCACCCACTGCTCCCCTTGGCAGTGTGTTTCAGTCGATCTGCCTGTTCTGCGCCCCACTCTGTCTCTGGTGAACCCTCTCACCGCCCCACCCCGCTGACCTGTACCCCAGCTTGTATGCATAAATAAGTAAATTTTAAAAAAATCCTACTCCCAGATTTGCATACGTACACCAGAAAATATGTAGAAGAATGCTTATATCGCACTCCATTATTTATATTGGCTCTAATTTGTAAACAACCCAGTGGTTGTCAAGTACAAAATAGGTAGTATTGTATGCATACAATAGAATTCCATTCTTCAAGGTAGAAAAAATAAAATTGTTATCTACAATAGCAGGAAGGAATCTCACATGAAATATTGAATAAAACAGTTCGGACAAATAAAAGTAAGTATCGGCTGCTTCCCTTTATATAAAGTTCAAAAGCAGATAAGTTTGAAATCAGGATAGTGGTTATCTTTAGAAAGACTGGTGGAGGTAGTAATTGGCAGAGAGCAGACTGCAATTTCTGCATTGCCAATAATTTTCCATTTCTTAATATGGTTGGAGGTGACATGGACAATTCATCGACTGATACACTTTTATATATGCATGTAATAGAGAAGTTTGTTCTTCTCTATGACTGAACAACAATTTACTATTGTTTTTAAAGCACAAGAAGATACATAGGGCAGTCACATCCAAAGAATTATTTATTTTTTTAAAGATTTATTTATTTATGCATACAAGCTGGGGTACAGGCCAGAGGCGTGGGGCGGCGAGACGGCTCACCAGAGACAGAGCGGGTAGCAGAACAGGCAGATCAGAAATACACTGCTGAGGGGAGCAGCGGGCGAGGCAGGAGAGGTCTGCCGCACCATGTGGGATTCTCCCCGGCCCGGCGTCGAACTCCCGTTGCCGCTGCTGACAGCTCCACAGCGCAGTGCTTAACCGCTGCGCCACCGGGGAGGCCCTCATCCAAAGAATTCTGCTGAGACTGCTGAGGTGTCTTTTTACCTTAGAGGCTGAGTCTTGTGCAGTCTTTATTGTCATTCTGTGGTTGTGCTAAAGTTGTTAATGAGTTGTGGGTCCTAGAAATGAGCTGGTCAGGAAGGAGTAGACATCCAAGGTTGTCCAAGCTACTCTGTTGGGGGTGGGGGCTGGGAAAAAGGTCAGGAGCATGCAGGGGAGAACAAAGTTTGCATAAACATGGTGGTTAAGATCTAAGGCCAAGGCCTCTCTGGTGGCGCAGGGGTTTAAGTCTCAGGGCTATCAAGCTATCACCAGCCACTGCGGCACGAGTTTGATCCCAAGCTAGGGAGCTGACCCACATAGCACAGCAGACCTCTCCTGTCTCGCCTGCTGCTCTCTTCAGCAGTGTATTTCAGTAGATCCACCTATTCGGCTCCCCACTGTCTTTGGTGAATCCTCTCACCCCCCACACCTCTGGCCTACACACCCGTTCTTCTATACAAGAATAAATGAAAATAAATCTTTTACAAAAAAATCTAAGGCTCTGGAAATACGTGCCTGTGTTCACATTCTGTGTCTGGCATTTAGGTAAGTTATTTATTCTGTCTGCACCTTAGTTTTCTCATCAATAAAATGGAGACAATATTGTATTACAGGATGGTTAAGAAGATTAAATGAGGTAAGATGCATTTTATGTGTTATATGTGTGAAGGAAAGACCAAAGTGATTCTAAATTAATTGCCAACAACTGTTTGTTTAGCCCGGACCTGGTACAGGGCAGGCACTCCGTAATGCTTAGAAACAGGCAACTCTTCAAGATGCCATTACATACGCACATTTCCTTCCTTTCCAGAGAGAACCTAGGAGTAAACAAGACAGAAACTGCCTACCAGAAACTTCAGGGCATACTCCTCACCCTTCTTCAAATCTATCTCCCTTAATGTCTTGGAACTACAGTTATGACTCTTGGCTTTGAAACTATAATTGCAAATAAAGGCCCAGGGGTACTCAAAGGGTCGGGGAGGTCACTTTCACAGAGCACATTAGCTCATGTTTATCTTTCTCATCAGATTTGAAGGGCAAAGACAGAGACAATAATCAGATAGTGTCAGGAAATAATTACTGAGAAAGGACTGTATTTTATGTCTAATCCTACCTATTTTGGCATGATGTTTCTTGATCCCCAAACAGACACAGTAAAGCAGGTATTATTTTCTTATGCTCTTTTTGAAGGTAAGGAAACCATGACTAAGCATTATTCCAAGCTTTGCCCAGAATCAAGTAGCTTTTGGGTGGTTTGGTCGGGATTTGAACTCAAAACCCCAGTGCCTGTAAGTCCCAGACTAAAGCATCTGTTCTATTACTTTCAGAAAGTGCTGGGAGTGAAAATAACCTTGTTACATTTTGTCATGCTTTGCTTTTGACCCAAACTGGTTTACCCAGCTTGATAAGTTCTTTAATCACCACAGGGTATCAAATGAATCATGGCTATATCCAAAACTCAAATCCACTTTCAAAGGAGGAAGATCTATCCAATTGATAATATTTAAAAGAATGTGCCTGGGGTTCTAAAGACAATTTCAAAAGAAGAGTGGTTTAAAAAAATGCTTTAAGAATATTTGTAAAGCCTCCTAAGTCAACTCCTCTTCAGGGGCCATAAGCGGACCTACCTGGTTACAACCCTGTGCTCTGAACTAGCTGCCTGTACTGGTCTGCTATGGCCTTGGGCTTCAGAATTAGACTTGGATTTGGAGCACCAAGACCTTCCATGGGTAACTTAATCTCTGAGCCTCAGGCTCCTTATCTTTTCAAGAGTTGAAAGATGTGACAAACTGAACACAGAGAAGAACCATAGTAAGACCTCAGTACACGGTAATTATCGCTACTTGTCATGAAACTCATTATAACCTAAGGTTGGGGAACACCACTGCTCTGGGGGGTGGGGACAGGAGGGGGTGCTACACTGGCCTCGACTGGCAAAGAAGAGCCAGGTTGTTGGTAGACATTTTAAATGCTTTGGCAGAAGCCTACCCATCTGGAAAACCAGCATAGAGAGTCAAAACTCCTGAATTTGAAGTTGCGTGCCCACCTAAGATAGGGTTTTGGTTGGAATAAGGACCATTCAGACCACGTCTGTGAATAAGCCTAGAGCTCTTCCGTGCCTGCCAACAGTGTAACTGTAGACTCAGAGTGTACATAATGCACGAGCTTCTCAATTATTTGATATGTTGAGTCTGTGACGTTGTGTATGTATCCTCAGGTCCTTCTTCATTTGAGAGCAAGGGTGTCCTGTCTGAAGAACAAAGCAAGTGCAAGCTGCAGAGGACACACCCACCTGCTGTTACAACATGTCAGTTATTGTCATTAAATCCCACTTTCTAGGCAAATGTCTAAAAATTGCCCACATGGATGTAGAGATTAAACATTCTGGGATGTTCTTACTATTTTTATAAAGTCCATTAATGAAGTTATCACTAACAATGAATCATTTAAAAAAATCTTTTGTGAACTTTTCAAAATCTTGGTTTACTTAAAAAAAAGTTCTTGGTTATGCCATTTGTCCTAATGTAACATTCAGGAAATATGGCCTCCGTACAGATACACTTTCTAGGAGAGTGGTTGTTTCTCAGGGTATTGGCACAGCGTTCTACTTCTGTGAGGTATAGCTGATAGGAATATTAGAAATTATTTATCTTTTGAATTAATTTATTCATTTATCAACTAGAACAGATTTTTAAATTTTTAATGTAATGTGTTTAATACAGTTTTTGTGGTAGTAACATTGGTTTATATCATTGTTCATGTTTTGGAAGTATAGGATCTCCCCCTTCAGGTATAGTCTCTGTAGCACATCCACACCCAGGTACCCACAGTTCTTCACCACGGTCCACTGTGCTCTCTCCCTGCCCTGTTGGCACCCCTCCCCTGCCTCCCCCTACCTAGAGCAGCTTTGATATTATCTCCATAAAGTTCTGATATTTTATTTTTGCACTCTGATACTTTAGCACTACATTCTGATAATGCAGTACCATTTGCATCTGAGATTTTATTTTTAGTGAGAGAAAGGAGAGTCTGTGCGTAGGGCCAGGATTTGTAGGAGGTCAAGTGTCTGGCTTATGGACATCCACTGGTGGCCAGTGGCTAATCTGGAACATTTCAATCTATAAAGGAGCTTGTGGTCACGGTGGTAGTTGTGATAAGGTTGCTCATACTGGCACCCAGAATCCAGTTTCCCACATGCTCAGAAATAAACCTCAATACAAAGAGCATTTGTTTAGGCAGGGCGTCTCTGGCACGATGCTGGCACAACCAATAACCAACTTAATAGCCGGGAGTAGGTCACTTTGCCTTCTGAATCTTGTTTTTATTTTTCATCTGTAAGAAGAGCATTTGGTCTAGATCAAGAGTTGTAGACTCAGGGGTATAGGAGGCAAATTGGTACCAGCAATGAGAAAAGTAGGCCAGCATAATATAACTGTCAGTGATGGGAGTGGTAGAGACCTAGCCCCTTCTAAAGGCGGCAAGCCCCATCTGCTCTGCTCCAACCTACTGGTCCTGCGAATGACACTTGCCTTGCAAATGTCTCACTTCCCACTTTTTTGAGAAACAGGATCTCTAGATTTCTAAGTACAAGTTCTCAATTTTAAGATGCTCACAGTGAATTCCAACGTTTAAAAAATGAGAGGATAAAACAGAGGACATTGCCAATTTGCCTCGTAATATCTCCTAGTTTTAACACTTTACAGTTTTGCACCTTTTCCTAATATCAGTGATGTTAATAGAAGTGGAAAAGCTACAAAACAAAATTCTACCCACCTTAAGATTTTAATTATGCAAAAGTACACATGCACAGAGGCAAATATCATATTGGAATATATGCAAATGAAGCAATTTTTTTTTAGTGATGGGACTATATGTGGATATCATTTGTATTTTGTTAATTGTTCATATAGTGTCTTTATGACTATATAACCAAAAAGAAATTTTATGATAATGAGGAGAGAAATATGGAAGGCAGCTCAGGAGGTGCCAGATACAAAGATAAAAAGGAAAAAGAAGAAATATTAGGTATGTTTTTGAAACTTATATTTCTACTTTGGCCTCTGTATTTTCTTGTCAACCATCCTTAAACAAATTATGCAAAGACTTTACTAGCTGCAAGCTAAGTAAACCCTGTGCCTGAAATTTCCCACCTAACATTGCTTCTCCTCTTTTTCCTGTGTTTATGAAATCCTTTCCATATTATAAAGAATAGTGGCATCAAAAGTTTCTCAACTTAGTTTGGTTTCTGAACATATTATATAAGGATTTTGTTTTGTTTTGCCTTAAGTGGATGGGGTGGGGTAAGAATGGCACCTTTATCATCCCTAATTACATTTTTCTTTGGTTTCTATCAACTCTGTTTTCATTCTCTGAACCCACATCAACTATTCATAAAACAAGCAGAAATCCAAAGGTTGCTCTTTGTTGTGTTTATTTAAAGACTTTCAAGATACATCATAGAAGTCAGCCTTTTCTAAACAAATTTAGAGGAGAAGAGTAACACAAAGCCACAGAAGGCCTTTGTATCATCTGTGTAGAAATCCTTTTTAAAAATCTATCCATTCTTGCATTGGAGCCCCTAGCTCAAAGTTGGGACCCACGATAAACACACAATGCACGCTTGTAGATAGATTGCATTCTTCCTCTACTCCTCGTCTGCAACAAGGCTTTCTTAGTTATGGAATAAGAAAATGCGTACATTGGGTAACTTGAAATGATAGCATCATGTTCTAGATATGTCAAGAAGAATCTATGCCTTGAAGGACAATTAGCCACAGGAATGGAAGCAGGGGGCTTGACGTTTACTTTCATCTTGAAAATGGCCTGAGTAAAAGGCAAGATGGTCCTTTGCCAGGACTATATAGAGGGATCAGTAGACTGTCTAGCACTTTCTTGCGTCCTGTTGCCTCACTGATTTCTGGATTGCCAGATGCCTCTGTTTTTTGAAAATGGTTAAAAAAAAACACCTTAGTAATTTTGTTGTTTCAGAAACCTTACATATGGCATAAAATATCCTGAAATTTTTTTGAGAAAACACTTGCTTTTTCCTCACTCAATTTAATCATCATTGCAGTCTAAATTCATTCAAGTTTACTGTTTTATTTTTTGTGGACATTTTGATGGATGAAATTCTAAAGTTATATAAAAGTGTGAGTGAGCAAGATATGAAAATTTAATTGCACACAGTTTTTTAGTCTTAAAAACGTAAGTAGGATTAGAAAGGTTGATACTGAAATACATTGAGAATTCATGACAATTGAGATAAAAAGGATTTTCTCGAAGCTGGGAGACATTCTTGATTTATCATCATTGACTCAGAGCAGATTTTTCACACATTGAGTCATAACCAGAAGATTTGGGGTTGGGGAGGGGGGGAAGGGGAGGAAACCACCTTAACCTGCTCTTGAAAAACCCTGTTTCCTGAACAAAACGAGTCTGAGTCTGTGTCTATTTAGCCTGTGAAATTTAACAAGACCATGGCCAGAGTTGGTGAGGCTGTGAGCCACACCACAATCCCAGGTTTTTGATGACACCACAAACCACTTGAGATTTATTATGTTAGCAGATGTCATCAGATATATGTGTGCACAGGTGCAGTGTGCAGTGAGTGAGAGAAGGAACACTGCTCGTGTATGTTTATTTTTGTACCCATACTCACAGTGGTTAGAAAATGATCTGGTGTGTCTGTCCCAGTGTGGAGTTTCTAGTCCATGGTAAGGGCCTATCTGGTAATCCCTTGAAGTCTTTTCCATAGATATAATTCTGTACAATGAGCAGTATGTCTGGTGGGAAAGACAGTGCTTATTTTTACAGTCAGTGTCTGAAGAAGAGGCATAACGGATTATAGCTAAAGACTGCTCTAACCAATGAAAAATAAAAATAGTTGCCAGAGGTTGTTCCTTATAGGTGTTAGCTATTCCTTCTCCACAACAATATGCTGGATAGGCATTCTTCAGCAGTAAAAGTTGTACGAAGCGCCTTCCACCTATTGATCTCCAACAAAATGCCAGAAGTTGGCACTTTATAAATGTCCTAATTGAAGCCTCTCTAAATGTTTCTAAATAACTGAGAAAAATGAAACCATTTCCTGGAGGCAAAGTGAAATATGAATGCTTACACACATTGAAACATTATATATTTTTTAATTCTGAAAGATAATTATCCAATGATTTTAAAAGATGGCATGCAAATATTTGTTTCTATACTCATCACTCTTTAGTATTGTCTTAAATAGTCCACTATCTTTTTTGTATATATGTTAAACTTACACAGATGCTAACATAATAACGGACTAAATACAATGATCTAAAAAATTAGTGTGTATCCTTTAATAAAAAATAACACAAATAAAAACACGCTTCCTATTTTTTTTGAGAAATAGAGAAGTAAGATAAAATAAACACCTTTTGGGTAATAACTGAAAATTACTGGTTTAGATGGGGTAGAGGAATTACTTCAATTATGACATAAAGCATTGTAATAATGCATGCCTTTTAGAAATAATTATATAGTGATTATTCTCAAAGATAAACACACGCAGATGTTGCTAGTACATTTTAAAAATTCTTAATTTGAAGAAAACATACAGAAACTGCATTTCCAGTTAATTGGCCTTAGGAAGAACCAGAAAATTTAAAGTATCAGAGTACTTGAGAATCTTCTAATAAGTTTCTAAGGAATGAATTGTGCCTGCAACTGAAGGCAGAAAAAAAATTTTTTTTTTTTTACTGGAATCACTTCGGTTAGATGTGTCAGAGAGCCAAGATGCCTAAGTAATGCTGGATAGTCCTTATTTTTAAAAAATGATTAATTAGTTATAATTTCTAAGTGATTACTATAAAAGATATTGGACCTTAATTATATTCTAGGAAAGGCTTTTAACCAAGATAATTTTAACTTAAAAAGAAGACTCTTTTAAAACACTCCCTGATTTCTATATATTTATTTACATTATAAAATATGAAAACCGGAAAATCAGCCGATGTTGTAGATTAGAAGACCGTAATCATTAGCCAATTAAAGGATTTAGGAACAACAACCCGTTGAGGGAAGTACAAATTAGTGAGACCGATTTCTATAACACATGATTGAAAATTAGTCTCCTCATTTTATAAACCTTGGATATCATTTATTTATGATATGTGTAGATATGTGATAGACAAAAGAGTGATAGCTATAGCAGTAAGTATTCTGTAAGCTTCACATGTCAGAAGAATACTATGGAAATAAAAAAAATAATTTATGAAAGTATGAACATGACATACAATGGTACATTACTAAATAATATGCTTAGGAAGAAATTCTCTGACAGGTAATACTAAATCTAGATTCATGTAAATCAGCATTGGAGGCACAAGATATCTCTTTTCCCTTTTCCCACTCCATTTCCCATTTCATATTTTGGGGTATTTCCTGAGCAAAACTGGATTCTCTTTCTAACATATTTCTCCTTTGCATGAAATAGACTGCTGTAGAGTTCAAATAATAAGAAAAGACTTTGTTAGACACACATTACAAAGTTTTAGAATTTCATAACACCGGCCACATGAAAACAAACCAACTCCCACCTTCTAAATAATTTTTGTTAAATTAGCTGTATTGAATTTTCATATTTGATATTTGGTTCCTTGTTGCTAAATGTGATTTACTGAACCATGAAACTACTACTAGGAAATCCTAGAATGGAAACAGATCTTGAATTGACTGCCTGGGTAGACTGACTTATAGCTACACTAGCTAAGTGGTTAAAATTATCTAACTTAGAACCAGACAGACGTTAATATTTAATTTTCCTTGGGAAGGTATAGCTGAGTGTGAAGATACCCACTGTACACACACGTGTGCAGGTGTATCCCATGCTTCATCTCCCTTCCCAAAGTTATATGGATATATTCTGTTTGGGTTTTTTGTTTTTGTTCTTTGAAGAGAAATCAGGTATATGTAAGATTTGGTTTAATAATCCATTTTTAAAAAATGGATTTTTAAATTCATTTTTAAATCCATTTGGCATTTTCTAAAGTCCAAATGGGTCAACCCACTTTTTGGGTCACCACTTTTTATCATAGAAAATAGGTACGTATATTCATGTAAAATCAAGTATCTGTATGTGTATAAACGTATGTGGAAGGAAAAGATGTTTTCTTTGTTTTATAATGTGTATTATAGGAACTATAAACCTGAACAATGTTGTTTAAGTTCTCTTGGACTTTGAGGGTAAACATAATTGGGATTAAAATACTGACATGTTCACATTTAATGGAGAGATAAGAACAATTCATTGGGAGCTATTCTGGTCCCACTGGTAATCACATAATTGAACAGGGTTTTTAGAGGATATTTGAAGCTATTGTTGTCTGTTGAGCAATTACATAATTAGTTGGGATCTCTGTAATAAAATCTTTTCTAAACACATGTGGGTTAGTACTAAGCAAATTTAGGGACACTTATATTTTTAAGACTTCGATTTTAAATGTACACAAGCGTGCCCGTTAACATAATTTTACCGGACAATTACAGATGTCTAAAATGAAGGTATTTATTTAAAAGGTAAGCAGAAAACCTACACATACTTAAGTTTTAAATACAATCAGAACTGTGTTATGGACCTTAATTTACTATCAATTCTCACCTAGCGCGTTTACTTGTGTAACTAGGAGTTATTTCCTCCCTCTCCCTTTGAGTTATTGAACTTCTTGACGTTCACATGGATGCAAGTAAACAGTCAAAAGAACTTTTCTTTCTGGCAGTTTTGCTTTAATGATTATGCCAGGCGGTGAGCCACATTGCAGGACTCTTTAGAGGAAACAAACGTGGCCTCGCGAAGTTGAATCCAGCGACGTGGCGGGAAGTAGGGAAGTAACGCCAGGCCGTCAACTTGATTATTGGAGAAGAGTCTCGCGCGGCCGTCGGGCTCCGCTCACCTTCCCCGCACGCCCGCGCCGAGGCCGCGGGACGGCGGGAGCACAAAGGCGCGCCGCGCGAGGCGACCCCGCTCGCCAGCAGCGCCTCCCCCCCCCCCCCCCCGGGCGGCACAAAGACCGGCCCAGCCACTCGCGAGGGCGCCCGCGCCGCGCCGCCCGCCACACCCACTCGGGCCGGTCCCCGCCTCCGCCGCCGCAGGCGCCCTGATGAATATGCATCGCCGCGCGCCCGCCCTCGGCTCCTCCTTTCGGTTTCTTTCCCGCCGCCAGGCGGAAGCGAAGAGCCGCGCTTCCCGCGCGCCGGGGCCGGGCGGGGCGGGGCGGGGCGGGGCAGGGCAGGGCAGGGCGGGCGGCGAGCTGGTGAAAGAGAAAGCCTGGGAGGCGGCGGCGGGGCGGCGGCCGGGCGCGCGAAGGGTGCGCGGGTGGGTGGCTGTTCCGGGGCAGCCTCTCCGCCGGCCAGGCCAATCCGAGGGCGGGGAAGGGGCGAGCGCGCGACCCCGCGGCTCCTCCCGCCGTGTCTGCTGAGCGCGGAGAGGCTGCTCCCACCGCTCGAGCAGCCCTGCGAAAACAACAATAAAACCCACCAAACCCGCGCGCGCGCACACACGCACACACGCACACACAGCTCTTTGGACGCCCTTCAAGACAACCAGGAGAAACAGTCTCCTGCAAATGAGAGGAAGGAAAACTGGACATCCATACCACCGTCAGAGGGGCTGCCTGCTTTTAGCCTTGACTTTTACCATCTTTTATTCTCTGGCCAAGATTGTGGCAATGCAGAAATAATTTAAAAAATAAAAAAACTACTCCCGGATTGCCCCCCCCCCCCAACTAAATACAAATAGCGACACCAAAACAATCCTTGAGAAAGTCAAGTCTGTACCTGAGACGAGTGAAGTCTGCGGCCCAGGGTTCTGTTACAGACTCAAGATCTCTTTTATTTAATGCAATACAGTGTGATGGTATGTGGCGTTGAAATGATGGGTTTTATCTGCTCGTGTTGTTTGTCCTTTGCACCCCCTTCCACCTCAGGCATATATATTTTTGTTTTTTCATTGGAAAGTGACTGTTTTACCTTAATGTCGTTTCTGCTTATTGATTTAGCTATTATGTTGACTTCCAGACCTAATACAAACATGTATTCTTGGTTCTTTTTTGATTAGGCAACTTGAATATATGTGCCACACTCTTATGGTGGAAATCAGTGGATAAACATTGTGAGTGTGATGTCGTCTTTTTGGAGTTGTTGGGTCATCAAGTGTAAATAGTGCAAGATGAGCATTTTCCTGCTTCACCTCTACTTTTCTCCCCTTTCCCCAATATTGGAAAAATTTCTGTACAAATGATACTTTAGTTGTCCCTTGTAGTTCATTCTTTTTTGCTGCATTCTTTCAGTCACTTTGAAGAGATTTTGCATGACCTTGTTACATATGCTCATGTTAAAAGTGCAATTTTAAAAGTGAGTGCAGCAGTTTAGCTCTGATTAGTGTGTTGGGAATTTTTAAAATCAATATTCATTTAAAAGTTTACTTCTCCCCACCCCCTAGTCTTAAAAACTGTAGGATCAAAGTGTTAGCCCTCCTCCCACCCACCCCTTTAAAAAAATGATGGATTTCTTTCCACTAATTTTAATACATTTTTTCACCCTGCTGTTCCTCCCTCTCCCCCCCACCCCCCATGTCTCTGTGTCTGTCTGTCTGTCTCCCTTTTCCCTTGTCCTCTCTCCGATAGTATGTCTGGGACACATTTTAATGCACAATATCCCATCCATTAAGTTGTGGTTGAATACAGAGTGTGTGAGGACTTGGCAGCTTTCAAGCTGAAGGGGGCGGGGAAGCCAGTTTCCACTTTGACACAAGATGCTCAAGTGGCGTGATTGGAATTATTATTAGGGCCATCTTCTCCTCCCGTTGAAAGAACTGCCATTGAACTTGAGACTGGACAGACAAGATCTCCAAGTCACATCTCCCCTCCCCCGCCCCAACTCCTAGTACAGTAGCTGCAGGGAAAAGGCGCCAAAATACACAAGATTAGCTCTAACTTTCTTTGAAAGACTCTTATAGCACCATTCTTTGTAATTTTAACTTTCCATCAGGCGGGAAAAAGTTAACTTTTGAACCCATACTTGAACAGACATTTAAATCAGTCCTAAAATGGAGTAAGTCCAGAAAGTCATACACACATGCTTATGTGGTTAGAAAAGAATGTACATGTAAATAAGCAGGGTGCATGTGTGTATCTGACTGGGGACTTCAAGATTTAATCAAAATCAGAGTTAGTGTAACTTTTGTGAATTCATTGTATGGCAGAGAGCATTGTGAGGCAAAGAAGCTGACCTTTAAGCAGCCTAAGTAAAAACTGCAAAGAGTTGTGAAACACAAAACGTTGCGGTTTCCAGTTTTACATTTGAGGTTTGATGTTTTCATTTAATGGTATGAGAAATGGAGAAAACTTCAGTGCTGAAAGGTCCCTATTAAATCATATGTGGGCAAAGGTCAAGAACTTCAACTCACTGATACAATATATAGCAGATTCCTGCCTAACTGATGGGGAGCACAGGAAAAGTGCTTGGGCAATAAAAGTATTAGAAGGGTAATTATCCTTGGTGATTGGAACTGCATTCTTGTGCACTGGGAGAAGGGTTTTACTGGCCCCGATGAATTTTAAAGCTGTGTATTGTTGAAAGCTGTTTTAATAGGAAATTGATTAGCTGAGTGTTTCATACAAAAAAATGGTGACAGTTTCAGTGTTTGATGTCCAAAATAAATTCTTTTTATTCTCTAGCAGATATTGGTGCCTATTTAATTTTAATATAGTCAGACTGAGCAGCAGCATAATTATGAGTGAATGTGATATCAGGACATCTGTAACTTTGCTCTCGGAGTTTGTGACATCACACAGCTTGACAATATTGCTCTGAGATTTATGAATTTACTGTGTCATTAAAATATTTCAGATGCACTTCAGAGAGAACGTTTAGTAAACATATAGCTTGCATAAGCCCAGTTGTTTGTCTTTGCTCTTGGAAATTATGCAGTTGTTTGCTAAATTTAATTTGAATATTAAAAGGCACAGTTGTGTTGTCATGAACTGTTTTGATTTTTGACACAGAACTGCAGTTTTCAAAGGAGGAATCAGAGAAAGGGAAGAAGGTTTGAGGTGGTTTGCGCTTTCTACACTTTTTAATACATAGACTACTTGGTCATTTTGGGTAAAGCTTTCTAAATATCTCTTTACAACTGATGTTTTTATGTCACATAGGCATGTAGGTGGGTAACAAAAGCTAATTTACATGGAGGAATAAAATGATAGTATAGTTTTATTTTAAAGATCAGCTATTTTGCAAAAGGACAATAACCACGACTCTCAGTGTCAGCAGAGAAGATCCTGTGAGAGAGCATGTGTAACTTTTGTAGTATTGTGAGTGAAGCGAGGCCATTGTTACTATGATTTTCACAGTTAAAAATAAATCAGGCAAAAGTTACAGCAAATGCTGATATTATAATGTAGGGAGCAAATGTCTTCAGAAGTTGGGACTCTCTGTTGATGAACTGGTCTCATCTTTGTGGAGCCCTGGAAACCAGCTAACCTTAATGGAGGGCTCTGGCCCAGTCGGTGTTCAGATTCATTCCTTGCCTGTAAATGTGGCCGAAATGTAGACATACTTAGTGGGGCGGCTTCTTTTTTTTTTTTTTTTTTTAACAGTCGAGTACAGGCATTCAGCAGCAACATTATTAACAGCGTCATTTTTCTCATTTAGTTTTGTCCTCAGGGGACACCAAACAGCTCCCAGAGGAGGGGGAAAAAGGCGAGGGTTATTTATTTGTTTCAGTGAAAGTCAAAGCCCTGGCAATGGGGGTGGGTGGGTGGGGAAACTCACCAGTTCTGAATTTTCTAGTAGGGAAAAATTGCTACCCTAATTTGACAATAGTAGTTGAAGGGTTGAGAGAACTGGGCATGATTTTGCAATTCCCATCAAGTGCAGGCAAATTCAGTACTTGTTGGTTGCTTATATGTGTTTTCAAATGGATTTGGTACTCCTGCTTGTGGATATAACCTTGTATTGTTCAGGCTACACATGTATGATTTTTGTGGTTCATTTGCAAGAAGGAAAGGTCTAGGATAGCTTAGTGGATACACAGGGCTTTGCAGTCAGGCTCCTGGGGTCAGGAGGTCATCTGTCTCTTTTGTATTTCTTTTTAAAATACTAATATTGGCCATGCAGCCAGGGCTATGGAGTTGCTGAGGCTCCCCTCAAATCACATTCGAGAACTAGAAAAAGCCATCGGTTGTATTGAAAATGACAGCTTTGTTAAGCTCCAAGAAACCTTTCTCTAAACTGCCCAGGATTTGCAACCTGTTACCAAGTTTCTTTAGAAGGGAGAAAGGTTAAAAGAAAAATCAATATTAGGAGATAGCCGAGATGTCAAGCTCGCTCTCTGGAGGTCAGTGAAAGGAGCCAATTGGGTAACATTGCTTAATTTTTCAAATATCTAACTGGGCTTTGAAAAATCCAGTCATGGAAGCACTGGCATTCCTTCTTGAAATTCACAAAGTATCTGTCACAAAAGAAACATTTTCCCTATAAAGTAGCAGGACAATAAGGTGATAGAGGGAGATATTTAGGAAGTCTGAAATCTCACATTTCCCTGCTGCAGGAACCTTTCACTTTTTCTCTAGTTATTTTTGGGGTGAATGAAATTGGCCCATGTTTTAACCCTTCCATTGTGGGAGTGAGAGAAGAAAGAGAGTTTAGGAGAGGGAACTATCCAAGTCTAAGAAATGTTTGGCCCATTCACAAGTTTTCCAGAGATACTTTAAAACCACACTTAATACCAGGGCACAGACATGGGGGGGGCGGCAGGCGGAGGTGGTGAATGAGATATATGTACTTGCTCATGTCTGCTCTACTTTTTTACCTGGGATTTTTAAAGCATGCCATTTCTCAAAGCAAAGATAGTCCACAAGTTGTGCTGAGAGAAGCCAGATGTCTCCCCAATCCAAACCCACTGGTCCTTCCACAAAAAGCTCCCATAGAGTACATCCTGAGAAGTCTTGCAGTGACCTTGGCATTGACTGGATAAGAAGCAGTGTTTTGTGTGGTGTCAGCCCTCCCAACCAGAGCTTGAGGCCTGCGAGGACAATGAGAATCATGTAAATCACTGAGGCCCCATAAGTCCTTCCAGGATCTCTGTTGCTCATTCTTCCCTCACTTTTGGCTTTCCCTACCTCCTCCTCATTCCTTTCTCATTTTCCCTTTACTTGGAATCAAATCAAAATCCCAAAACTACCAAGCATCCTCCATGCTCATCACACTGTGCCCAGTCGTACCTGTCCTGCAAATACGGAACACCTGAAAGAGACTTGAACCCCTAAGTGATAGGCCTGGGAGGACCCAGACAGCTTCACTTTGCTGGGGTCTTACCTGGGTCTGTTGTTGCTTCTTCACCCCTGGTGCTGCTGCCGCTTTTGTGGGCTCTTCTGTGTAACAGTTGTCAATTTTTCATTTTTAAGCTTGTGAGAAACTTTTGGATGCAGTCTAGTTTTAGTGGCAAAAGGAAATGGTTTCTGTTGGAAAGGGAAAGGGATAAGGGAGGAGGGGAAAGGATGTCTGGAGACACTTGCCCAGGGCTTAGCACTGGGCCTCTTTGCCAGGGGACAGCGGCTGGTTCTGGGATCTCTGGCTGAAAGGAGAGCTCTCTGGGTGCCAGGATTTCACTGGGGGTGATGTGGTGAGGAGGGGGAGAGGAAGGGAGGGAGGGAGAGAAAGAGAGATGGGCGCTAGGTTTTTAAAGGGACCCCTAAATATAATGGCTTCTGTAAAAGTCCAGGCATTCAAAGAGGTGTGTTCAAGGACATGAGTGCATTCGTGCCAAGGGGAATGTCTTTTATGGTAAATTAACTCCAGTTAAATTGAATATTTGTTCAAAGGGAAACTCCAGTAGTTAAAGCTGGTATTATCAGTAGCGCTTCCCCGCCCCCCTCCCCGCAGACTCTTATGTGAGGGTGAGAAAAGGGATGCAGCATAAAGTGCAACACAAAGTAATGCTTTGGGATTTAAAAAAAAAATCTAAGATGAGGTTGCCTAAAATTTTTTGAGAGAGGAATGAGTATTTATTTGGATTAACCCCGACTGTCACCTCATTTCTTTCATCTAGAAAGACTGTCAAATTTATCCTGGCTTTTCACAAAATAAGAAATGACCCACACAAAGGAAATTAACGTCCGCAGAACGCAGACTAGAGGATTTGCCAGGGGAGGGGGCGGGGCAGGGAGGCAACTCCCAGTGGGGTGTGCCCTAAAGGGTTACCTCGGGGGAGGGAGTTCTTGAAATTTTCCCCGCTTTACCTGTCTTCCCAGATCCGCCGCCCCCCATCCCCTTGCTCCGGCCTCCTCGACTCCCCACCCCCAGCGCCTTTCTTCTTTGGGCTCTTGGTTTACGGGGGCTGCAGCTGGTAGACTTGGCAAGCTCGCCTCATTAAGAGCGCTCTTTGAAAACGGACTGTGTTTGAGCATTTCCCTAATGAGGACAGGACGGGGTTAAAAAGTGACCATTTCATGGTTGACTTGAACCTGCCTACTTTTCTTGATGTGTCGCTGTGAAATGCTTGATGTGGATAACTCCCACTTGGTGGAGGAAAAAGTCACTGGTTTCCTTCGGGTGCGCTGGGGGGAGTGAAGGGGGAGACGGTGGGCATTAGCCTGAGAGACTGAGAGGAGAAAGTTGAGGGGGGGAAATCGAGAGGGAGGAAGAAGAGAGGGAAAGACGAGAGGGGAGTCAGAGGAGAGCCCTGAAACACCCCAACGTTTGGAAGCGGGGTGAGGCGCCCTGGGGATGGGGCAGTCGAGGCCCCTAGGCGGCCGCGGCCGCCCCCGCCAGCACCGGCTAGGTAGCCGCGGTGCCCCTGCACTCACTTTTTCTTTCTCTATTGTCTGGACAGCCTTTGCTTCTAAGTCTCTTCCCTACCCACCTCTCGTCGAAAGCCGGAATTTGGGGGGTGGTGTGCGTGCATGTGTGTAGAACTGGTGCGAGGCAAATCGCCGCCCTCTAAACACCCGAAATCAAGTTCATTCACTCGGGGCTGCGGCTCGCGGCCTGCACGGGGGCGGGGCCCTCCTGGCGGGCGCGGGTGCCGAGCGGCTCCCGGCCGGCCGCCTCTGGAGGGCTGTAGCGGCACACGCACCCCGCTCGCGCGCGCGCCCGCCCGCCCCGCAGCCCCGGACGCGCTGCGGCCCCGCCCTTCCTGCACCCCGGCGGGGAGGGCGCCGCTTTCCGCCGGCGCCCCGGGCCCCGGGGGGTGGGGATTGGGAGCGAGCCAGCGGGCCTGCAGGACGGGGAGAGAGGAGCGGGGCGCGGGAGGAGGAGAGACCGGGAGGCGGCGGCGGCTCGGCCCGGTCCTCCCGCTCCGAGCAAGGCCACGTGCACGCGGCACCCCCAGGGAGGGCGGCCAACCGCTGCGCGCCGCTTCTGCGGGGCGGCCCCGGGGGCGCAGACCCACGCCGGGGGAACCCGCAGGACCCCGCCCCCCATCCGCACCGACGCGCCCCAACTACTTGAGCCCAAGTTTACTCAGGCCCCCGCCTCCTCGGCCTCCCCCTCCTCCCTCCGGCCGGCGGGCTTGGCGGACCGCGCCCGCCCCGGGTGCGAGAGTCGGCGCCCCAGCCTGGGCCCCGGGGCGGCCTGGGTGTGAGGGAATTTTCCATTCGTTCCTTTCTCGGGCCCAGACTGGCTCAGGGCTTCTCCCACTCGGATGTTCCCGCGGCTTAAAGAGTCCGCAGCGAGCACCGAAATATCTGCCAGGGAGGGTTTTCGGGGGGGAGGTGTGTGTCTGTGCGGCGGTGTGGAGAGGGTGCGGGACGTATCCAAGGGACGGAAAGATTTATTTGAAAAAAAAAAAAAGTCACGGTTCTATCGCACCGGTAGGAGACCTTTAACAAATGAGAGAGAAA
>PVIJ01018006.1:0-27619 GCA_004024925.1 Scalopus aquaticus | reverse complement strand
AGTTTGGATACCTGTTGTCCACAAAGAGCCTTCTCTGCAACCTTGTCTGGTTAATGAATTGCAAAATACATGGAAATGAGCCCGATGTGAATGTTGCTAGTTGGGGATGGGGAGGGTGAAGAAGAGGCTTGATTTAGAATTGATGAAATGATTAACCCAAGGTTTTGGCCTCTGTGATTGTTTGTGCTAGATTAGGGTAGTGGCTTGTGTAACTTGGTTTCAGGTATCACTTTCTCTAACAGCCTATGATTGGGAAACTCTGCATCTGATTTTCCTGTAATGAGGGAGAAGAGAGGCTCTGTCATTTCGGGTCACATTGCTAGAATATTCTGTCTTTCCTTCACCAAAGGCTAGAATCATTGACAGCAACACAAGGACTTTGTGTGGCTGAATGACTTCTGTGAAATTTTTTTTTTTTTTAGGAGTAAGAAAAATATACAACTATATTTAAAACACTTAAATTAACAAGATAGTGCTTTTCCATTCTAACAAAATATCATACATTCGGTTTTAACAAGAGTTAATATCAGACACACTTTCTCAAAATACCTGATGCTAGTTGAAAATGCGGGACTGTGAGCCTCGCCAGAGATTTCTAATTAGCAAAATGTGTATCATTTTGAAGAACTGTCTGTTCTTTTCTAGAAGAATGGACATTGAACAGTGCAACATGCAAACTGATGCCTCTCCCCTCAGCCTGAGTACTACGGCTTCACTTCTGGATGAGACTTTGGCTGTCAGCAAACCCTGTAGCTTCTCTTCCCTCAAAGACCATACTACAGAAGGACAACGACACCCCTCACGAATCACCATCAGCTTCCTCGTGTGTAATAAGCCCCACCTCAACACGGTCACACGTTTCCATTTTTAATTGACCTACACAGAGATGGTTATAATGGGGATTAACCAGGTGGAACAGGCCTGGACTTCAACTTCTGCTTGGCAAGCACAGCAGACGCTTGCTGACTCCACCCACATTTCCTTCACCCCCAAAGTGCCTCCCTTGTCATTCAATCAGAGGTTTCTGTCAGCAAACAATTAGCGTTCCCAGCTTTTAACCCTTACACCCTGAGCAGGATGAACCAGGGAGCAGAAGGGAGAAACAGGATGGAGTCGATTCTATTCAAGTCTGCACACACACACGCACCCTCCCACACAGACGCACATTTTTGACCCAGATTGTGACCCAGCCTCTAAGTCAGATTCCTCTTTCCTACCTAGAAGGGAAGGAGGATCGGAAAGCAAGTCCATGGTTGTGTTTCGCCATCTTGGGGAAGCCCGTGGTCCCGCTGGTGAAGAAGATGACCATTGGGTCCGAGATCTTTGACTTAATACAGGTGTGATCAGGGGATGCTGATCTGAAAATGGGGTTGAGTACAAAGGAGAGAAGTCATGGTTTGATTTTCTCATCAAAAGCAACAACATGAGGTTTGGGGTCCAAGAAATAGGGGTTAGCCACACTGAAGGACAGACTGCACCTCCTGGTGGTCGGGGTCAGAGTTTATGAGAGATTTGCATAAAGAGGCTGACATTTTTTCATTTTAAAAACTTTGGGGAATACAAAAGGATGGTTGAAATTGAACCGACACTGGGCCACCCTGGTGGCACAACGGGTTAATAGCAGTGCTGTGGAGCTGCCGGTGGCTGCTGCGGGAGTTCGATGTCTGGCCGGGGAGATTCCCACATGGTGCGGCAGACCTTTCCTGCCTTGCCTGCTGCTCCCCTCAGCAGTGTATTTCAGTTGATCTGCCTGTTCTGCTCCCCACTCTGTCTCTGGTTCACCATCTCAATGTCCCACACCTCTGGCCTGCACCCCAGCTGTACGCAAAAATAAATCTTCAGATTTAACCAATACTACTTTCTAGGTTTCAGACAAGGCTCTACATGATAGACAAGTAAGAATGCATTCAATATTCAGAGCACCCCTAAGATGTGAATGCAGCTATTACCACACCCATGTGGTAGATGAGGAAACTGAGGCTCAGAGAGGTTAGGTAACTTGCCTGAAGACACCCAGCAGTAAGTGACAGAGCTAGAATTCAAAGCAGACAGTCTTATGTAGACTGTGCCCCTACTCACACAATTAGCTTATTCATTTTTATTTTTTTCCTGATAAATGTTTAAAAATTTATTTTTTATTTTTTATTATTATTTATATCTTTTACATTATTGTGTATTCCCCATGGGTTACCCACCACCGATTCACCCATGAACCGTCACCAGAGTCCCTTGTGTTCTTTTCTGCCCTGTTTTGAGCCCTTAATCTCGCCCTCCCTCACTGAATGTCTCTTATTTGGTTCCCCTATATTCCTGCTATAAGTGAAACCATTCGCTATTTTTCTTTTTCCTTTGGCCTTATTTTGCTGAGCATGAGCCCTTCTAGCTCCATCCTTGTTGCTGTGATTTGCATGTGCTTATCTTTTTGATTGCTGAATAGTATTCCATTATGTATATGTACCACAGCTTCTTGATCCAGTCATCTATTTTTGGGCATCTGGGTTATTTCCATCTCTTAGCTATTGTGAACAGTGCTGTGATAATATATCTTTTGGATTAATGTTTTTGTGTCCTTTGGGTAGAGTCCCAAAAGTGGTATTGCCAGGTCATATGGAAGCTCCATTTATAGCAGTTTGAGGAATAGCCATACAGCTTTCCATAGTGGTTGGACCAGTTTGCATTCCTACCAGCAGTGTAGAAGAGTTCCTTTTCCTCCTCATCCTTGCCAGCATTTCTTGTCTGTCTTTAATGTGCACCATTCTCACTGGCATGAGGTGGTATCTCATTGTGGTTTTGATTTGCATTTCCCTGACTCTAAGTGATGTTGAATATTTTTTTCATGTACCTGTTGGCCATTTGCTTTCTTTCTTTGGTGAAGTGTCTTTTTAGCCCTTCTGCCCATTTTTTGACTGGATTGTTGATTTTTTTTTTTTTTTTTTGAGTTGTGTGAGCTCCTTGTAGATTTTTGTTATCAGTCCTTTATCGGTTGTATTGTGTGCAAAGATTTTTCTCCCAATTAGTAGGGTATCTGTTTGTTTTGGTTAATGTCTCTTTTGCTGTACAGAAGCTTTTTAGTTTGATGTAATCCCATCTGTTTATCTTTTCCTTCACATCCTTCACTTCGAGTGATGTGTCTTTAAAGATTTTGCTGTGTTGTATGTTGTGTAGAGCTTTGTCTACACTTTCTTCTATAAATTTTATGGTTTCAGGTCTTACATCCAGGTCTTTTATCCATTTTGAGTTGTTTTTTGGGCACGGTGTGAGGTAGTAGTCCAGCTTCATTTTTTTGCACGTAGCAGTCCAGTTTTCCCAGCACCTTTTATTGAACAAGCTGACCTTGTTCCATTGCATATTCATTGCTCCTTTGTCAAAGATTAGTTGTCCATAGATATGTGGATTTATTTCTGGGTTTTCTAATTGATTCCATTGGTCTGTGTGTCTGTTTTTGTTTCAGTACCATGCTGTTTTAATCATTATAGCTTTGTAACATAGTTTGAAATCAGGGAGTGTAATCCCTCCATTTTCTTTTATTTTAGTCAGGAGAGCTTTAGCTATTCAGGTTTTTTTGTGGTTCCATATGAATTTCATCAACATTTGTTCTATTTCTTCGAAGAATGTCATTGAGATTTTTATTGGGATAGCATTGAATCTGTAAATTGCTTTTGGTAGGATTGCCATTTTGATAATGTTAATTCTTCCAATCCATGAACAGGGGATGTCTTTCCATTTTTTTGTGTCCTCCTCTATTTCTTTCAACAGTGTGCTATAGTTTTCTTTGTATAAGTCCTTTTCCTCTTTTGTTAGGCTTATTCCCAGGCATTTGATTTTTTTGGTTTCAATTTTGAAGGGAATGTTCTCTTAATTTCTTCTTCAGACTGAGTGGAAGAAGATAGGAAGACTTCCACTGATTCAGACTGATAGGAAGGCTAGATTTTTGTGCATTGATTTTGTATCCTGCTACTTTACTGAACTGGTCTATAATTTTGAGTAGTTTTTCTATGGAGTTTTTAGGATTCTCTATGTGTATTATCATATCGTCTGCAAATAATGACAGTTTAATTTCTTCTTTCCCTGTTTGGATTCCTCGTATGTCTTATTGCTCTGGCTAGGACTTCCAGTATTATATTAAAAAGCAATGTTGAGAATGGATATCCTTGCCTTGTTTCTGATCTTAAGGGAAAGGCTTTCAGCTTCTCAACGTTGAGGATAATATTGGCTGTGAGTTTGTCATATATGGATTTTATTATGTTAGGTATGTTCCTTCTATCTCAAGGATTTCAAGGGCCTTTATCATAAATGGATGTTGCACTTTGTCGAATGCTTTCTCAGCATTTATTGATATGATTGTATGTTTTTTATTTTTCTCTTTGTTGATGTGTTGAATTACATTAATTGATTTTCAGATGTTGAACCATTCTTATGTCCCTGGAATAAATCCCACTTGGTCATGGTGTACTATCTTTTGGATGCATTGTTGAATCCTGTTGGCTAAGATTTTGTTGAATATTTTTGCATCAGTGTTCATTAGAGAGATTAGTCTATAGTTTTTTTTTTGTGTTGTCTTTGTTTGGTTTTGGTATTAGTGTGATGTTGGCTTCATAGAACATGTTTGGTAGTAGTCCTTCCTTCTCAATTTTTTGGAATAGTTTGTGTAAGACAGGGACTAGTTCATTTTTAAACGTTTGGTAGAATTTATTTATGAAACCATCTGGTCCTGGGTTTTTGTTTCTGGGAAGGGTTCTGATTGCTGTTATGATTTTGCTGTTTGCAGTTGGCCTATTTAGGTGTTCTATACCTTCTTTATCTAATTTTGGGTGACT
Organism: Scalopus aquaticus; assembly: GCA_004024925.1. Lineage (NCBI taxonomy): Eukaryota > Metazoa > Chordata > Mammalia > Eulipotyphla > Talpidae > Scalopus > Scalopus aquaticus. The sequence goes on along the minus strand of PVIJ01018006.1, from coordinate 22,802 downwards.
GTATAGTTCTAGGAATTTCTCCATTTACTCTGTATTGTGGAACTTGTTTCCATATAGCTGTTCATAATAATCTCTGATTATTCTTTTGATTTCTGCTGTGTATGTTGTAATTTCTCCTCTTTCATTTATGAACCTATTTATTTGTGTTTTCTCCTGTTTTTTCTTTGTATGCCTGGCTAGCAATTTGTCTATTTTGTTTATTTTTTCAAAGAACCAGCTTTTGGTTTCGTTGCTCTTCTGGATTGCTTTTTTGATTTCCATTTCATTTATTTCTGCTTTGGTTTTTGTTATTTCCTTTCTTATACTGGCTTTTGGGGTTTTTGTTGTTCATTTTCTAGTTCTTTGAGATGCGAGGTTAGATTGTTTCTTTGAGTTGTTTCTTGTTTCTTGATGTGAGCCTGTATTGCTATAATTTCCCCTCTTATTACTGCTTTTGTTGTGTCCCAAACATTCTGGAAAGTTGTGTCCTCTTTGTCATTCATTTCTATGTATTTTTTAATTTCTTCTTTGATCTCCTCATTTAGTCAGTGGTCTTCCAGCAGTGTGGGTTTCAATCTCCATGAAGTAAGAGGGTTCCTTTTTATCTTTTCATGGTTTATTTCTAATTTGATGGCTTTGTGATCAGAGAAGATAGGATTTTGATCTTAGTGTATCTGTTGAGGTTTTGTGATCTAGTATGTGACCAATCCTGGAGTACGATCCATGTACACTTGAGAAAAATGTGTATTCGGATTTTTGTGGGTGTAGTGCCCTGTAGATATCTGTTAAGCCCATGTGGTCTAGGTCCTTATTTAGAGCTTTAGTGTCCTTGTTTGCTTTTTTTGTCCTGTTGATCTGTCCATTGGTGAGAGTGGGGTATTGAAGTCTCCTACTATATATGTATTTTCTCTATTGTCTGTTTTCAGAGATGATAATAATTGTCTGATATATTTTGGTGCTCCTTCATTTGGGGAGTGTATGTTGATGAGAATTATATCATCCTGCTGAATTGTCCCCTTTACCATGATGTAGTGACCATCTATGTCTCTTTTTACGTTTTTTTAGTTTGAAGTCTATTTTATCTGATATACGTATAGCTGTCCCTGCCCTTTTCTTTTTTTTTTCCTTTGGTACATTCGCTTGTAGGATTGTTTTCCAGCCTTTTACTTTCAATCTGTTTTATCTTTAGTAGCTAAATGTGTTCTCTGTAGACAGCAGAAGGTTGGGTTATGTTTTTTGATTCATTCTGCTGCTCTGTGCCTTTTTATTGATGAGTTTAGTCCATTTACATTTAGAGTTAATATTGGTACATTGGCATCTATATTTGCCATTTTGTTTGTCTTTTGTGGCTTTATTCCTTGTCTTATTCTGGTCTTCTTTTTCATTCCTCTGTCAGTGTGGCTTTAGAACTTCTTGTAGTACTTTTGGGAGTGTGGGTTTAGTCATGATGGATTTCTTGAGTCTGTGTCTGGGAAGGTCTTTAACCTTTCTTCATAGAGGAAGGAGAGCTTTGTGGGGTAAAGTATTCTTGGTTGGCATTTGTTGTCTTGGAGTTTGTTGTATATGTCACTCCATTCTCTTCTTGCCTGTAGTGTTTCTTCGGAGAAGTCTGATGTTAGCCTGATTGGCTTTCCTTTATAGGTTATCTGTTTCCTCCCCTTGTTAGTTTCATTATGTTTTCCTTGTATTGGACTCTTGAGAGTTTTACTATTCTATGTCTTGTTGTAGCTTTTCTTTTGTTGTGGTAGTTTGGAGTTCTTCTTGCCTCTTGTATGTCTACTTTTATCTTCTTCTTCATGCCTGGGAAGTTTTCTTTGATTATCTCCTTAAAAAGTCTCTCAGTTCCTGTCCTCTCTCCTCCACTTCAGGGATTCCTATCACTCTTATATTTCCTTTCCTCATGGTGTCAGATAGATCTCAAAGTGTTTCTTCATTTTTTTCCTTCGTGCTTCTATTTCCTTTTCTTTTTTGGTTCTTTTTCTATCTGCATCTTCGAATGCAGGGTGCTGATTTGTTATTCCATTTTGTCATTTCTATTTTCATTGCTTTTCCCAGAGATATTTAGGTCCTCCATTGATCTTTTGATCTCTTGCATTTCTTTCATTTCCTTCTTTAAGGACTCAATTTCATTATTTTGTTCATTAACTATCTTTCTCAGATCATTCTTTTCCTTTTCATTTTCCTCAAGTTTTTTTGCCACGATGATTCTCAATTCTCCATCTGGCATGCAGAGAAGATCTTCCATGTCATTGTTGAGTTCTAGTGGTTGATTTTCTTTTTGTGGTGTGTCCTTTCCCTGAGGGCTTGCTTGGTTATTTGTATTTTTCCTTCTCCCTGTTGTTTATTTTCTGATTTGTTCTGTTTTGTCGCTAGTACTGGCGGGCATCTTTGGGGGTGTTCCTTTTGGGTTGTCCGGAATTGGTGGTCAGACTAAGTCTGGTACTGTTATGCCAGCCTCCCCAAGGGTAGTAATGCTGTGATTATGTTGATGAGCCCTATGTCTGAAGTTTCACTTCCAGTGTATTTACTCAGTTCCAGGGGAAGACGGTGGTGGGCTTCCGAACGTGGTACTGCAGCAGCTTCTTCCCCTTGTTTACAGATTCACTTAATGACGGGCATAGATCCTGCTGGTGGTGGGAGAACCCAGGCAATTCCCAGATGGGGCGTGGGGGGAAGGTGCCCTGTTCGGTGAATACTCTGCTCACCTCTGACTGTGAGGGGGCTCTTGGTGAGGTGCCCACGTCGCTTTTCCGGGCTCCACAGAGCCTCTAATGGTGATGCAGATTCAGCTGGTGTTGGATGGACCCAGACAGTTCATGGACGGGGCGCAGAAGGAGGGTGCCTTGCTTGGTGACCGCTCTACTCACCTCTGCCTGCACGGGAGCTCCTGGCGAGGGGGCCTCTGCACATTCTCAGGCTCCACAGACCCTCTAGTGGCAGTGCAGATCTGGCTGGTGTTGGGCGGACCCAGGCAGTACCCAGACGGGGCGCTGGAGGAAGGTGCCCTGCTCGGGGACCGCTCTGTTAACCTCTGACTGCGAGGGGGTGCTCCTGGCGAGGGGTGGGGGGTGCTGTGCTTTCCCAGGGTACACAGACCCTCTCTGCCTGCAAGGGGGGGTCCTGGTGAGGTGCCTGCTGCTCCTTCCCATGCTCCACAAACCCTCAAAGGTGGCACAGATCTGTTATTTATTTTTTTTACACATATGAACTTTGTAGCAATTTAACTCCATAACCTTGGTGATGAGGGGTGGGAAAGACAAAACAAGAGAGAATTAGAGTGAGTGAAATTTATCTGCACCTCTACCTGGTGTGAGCATGAGATGGTAGATAGAATCAAACTTCTAGTGTTCAAAGGGATTGAGTGAATTCCCAGTGCTGGAGCAAAATTCCAAATGCTGGTATTGCTGAGAGCATACCAATTCTGGCAGTTTAAGAGAGTTTATAAAGTTGTCTTCGTTTCAGTAATGTTCAAACCAGAATTTCAAATTTCTAAAATTCTCTGATTTTAGAATCTAGAATAAGATGTGACTTTGCTGTAATGTTGGCCTATTGGTTGGAGTAAAACAACTTTAAAAACTGAGATGCAATTTCAAGAAAACAAACCCAACACAACACAGTTGGTGTGTATGATACGACAAATGCCCGAAGGTTTTCTGAATCAGAACTCGGAGATGCATGAGATCTGTCTTAGGCCACTACTTCCGTAACATTTCCTGCAAGGGTCCCTGAAGGAACCCAGCACCTGGGACAAAGTGTTTGCTCCTTAAGGTACCTGTGACACAGATTCAAGTTCACCTTAAAAATTCAGCGAGGGAGGGGATAAGGGATCAAAAGTGGGGAGAAAAGAGCACAAGGGACTATGGTGAATTGGTGTTGGGTAACCCAGAGGGAATACACAGTAATGTAAAAGATATAAATAAAATATAAAAAAAATTAAAAAATTAAAAAATTCACTGTGAGCTTTCCCTCCAATTCTTCATATACTTATTTTTATATTAAACAGTATTTCAAATCCCTCATCCAAAAGGATGACACAACACAAGGACCCTCTGATTTTTCCTTATCTCCTTTGCACAATCCAGAGATGATTCTATTTTAGTGAGGGAAGAAATTCCATTTTCTTATTTTACAGATAAAGCGGTCACTGCCAGAGAGGGAAGGAACTAACTAAAGGTCAGGCAGCAAGTCAATGACAGGTCTGGGAAGAGAAGGTGTCTGGGGTCAAGCCTGGGGAGCTCCCTACCTTTGCTGACAGTCTCTAAGCACTTGGGGGCAGATAACTTTCTCTCGGCATTTCTCAGAGAGCACACTCATCAGACTAGGAACTCACTTCATCATTGATCGGAAGTCCAGCCACCCGTCACGGCTGTGGTCGGACACCAGGAGCTTGGTTTTCAGAGCGGGGCACTCAGGAGCCACAGCGTCCACCTCAGGGGCCATGTCTTCTGTGGTCACGATGCTCTGGGCTTTGGACATTTGTAGCCGATAGAGAATATCCTTGGCCTTCAGCTGGGTGGTTCCTGGCATGAAGATGATTCCTGGGAAGGAGAAGAAACTGTTGGTTTTGTTTTTTGTTCATAAACATGAGTTTCAGGCCTGACTTATCCGCATAGAAATCCTCTAGCTGCCTGCAAATACAGTCCACAGACTCAGCATAGCGCCCCCTGGCACACCCCATCACCAACTTAATGACTCAGACTCTGCATTTTAGCAAGACCCCCAAGTGACCTTGCTGCCTATTAAATTTTGAAATCACTGCTCTAAACTTTTCTACCTTTGACGGACCTAGCCAGTAAGCAGGTGGGTCCTACTTGGTGCCGCTGACACAGGGTTGGAAATAGAGATGCCAGCAGGACAGTGTCTCTGACATCAGAACCAGCTGCTTCCCTGTCCCCATCTATCTCCCTTCACGTCTCTCTTGGACAGTCAATTTTCTGTCATCGTGAATCTTTCTCTTTCCTTCATTCCTCATACCCAAACTTAATTATACTGTCTTTTGAACAGTCCTACCATCTCTTCCATCTCCCAACACCAACATTTAGTAGAAGCCTTTCTGGGCCCCCATTGGATTCTAACCTCTTCCCTAAGACTCTGTCTGAGCCTTCATACTTCCATCTTCCATCTTAAGCCTTGCTCAAGTTCCACAAAGCATTAACTTTTCCCTCCACGTGTCTTTGCTTCACCAATACTTGTTCCCTCTCTGAGAAAACACCACACTCCCGATCCTGACATTGAAAGGGCTGGCCACTCTCCACCTTTCTCTCCCACAACTTTATTCTCTACTTCAAATGACCCATTCTTCATACAAACATCTGACTCTAAGCCTTTGCATGTGATATGTCCAATTTTAGAATTTCCTTTCTTTGCTTCTACATCTTTTTAATTCTGTTTCCAATAGGGGGCTCAGCCCATGTCTTAGCTTTCTCATGGATTGTCCAATAGCTCTACAGATGACATGGCTTCTTTATACCGCCATTGCTGTTACTTCTTGATTCCACATCATCTTGATGTGTGAATCAACTACTGTACTGTGAGCGAATAGGAGAGAAGGAGAATATGAATAAAGACATGAACAAGAGCATAACAGAGTGTTGTGTGAGCATAGCACGCGTAATAGATGGACTGGAGTGGTAAATCTATGAATCCCATTCTGGCTCTAAGTTATACAGATAGACAGGTAGGTAACTGACAGAGGAAGGGCACTCTCTGCAGAAGAATGATAACTAAGAAATGCAGAGTGAATGACAGCAATAGAAAATTCTTATATACAAAACCACCTTAAAACCAGGCCATTCAGTCATGAATCATCAACGAATAACCAAATCATGGGGTAAAAGACGGTAGGGATGCAAAATATTAACACAATCTTATTAAGTATTAGAGCACAGATTACTTATTAATTGCAAAGGGGAAAGGTAGCTTTACAAAGGTGGCTGTCACCTTATTCATGTGACTGAACAATACAACTCGGGTTGGGACAACCCACCATCACATACTCCCTGGTGGGATGCCCTGAGGAAGACAACTTCTACAAAAGGACTGGCTCAGACTGTTCAAAAAACATCACCGTCATGCAGAAACTGCTAGGGAATCCTTTAATCCAGATTAAAAGAACTGAGGAGGGCCTCCTTGGTGGCGCACTGGGTTAAGCTCAGCGCTGTGGAGCTGTTGGCTGCTGTGGCACAAGTCCGATGCCCAGCCAGGGAGATTCCCACATGGTGCAGCAGACCTCTCCTGACTCACCCGCTGCTCCCCTCAGCAGTGAGTTTCGGTCGATCTGCCTGTTCTGCTCCCCACTCTGTCTCTGGTGAACCCTCTCACCGCCCCACGCCTCTGGCCTGCACCCCAGCTTGTATGCAAAAATAAATAAATCTTAAAAAAAATAAAGAAGTGAGGAGACATAACAAGTAAACACAACATAGGTGCTCATTTGGATTTTTGGATTTAAGGGAAAAAGACTGTCCATAAAGAACACTTTGGGGCGTCTGAGGAATCTGATGAGGAGGCACATCCGCCATCTTCCCTGAGGGCTGCCAGGGTCTGGTCGAGTCACTGACCTGATCGGATGCAGCCTGTGACCAGCAACCACCACTCAGGCAGCCGAGGCAGGATCAGGGCGAGGCGGTCTCCCTGCTGCAGGCCGCAGTTCTGTGTCAGAACGTTGGCTGTGCGGCGGCTGAAGTCTGTCAGATCTCGGAAACTCCATTTCACTTCCTCTCCTTGGTCATTCACCCACCACAGGGCTGGGGTTGGGCTTCTCTTGCCCTCCTGCGAAGATTATACACCTTGTATTACTTCTTGTTCCAAAGGAAAAGGGCACTCTTGGGGCACATACACTGCCAAGTCCTATTCCGCTGTAAGCGCAGTTCAAGGACTGGACCCTATTCAAAGTCAGTAAGCCAGAAGGAAAAAGAAAAATACCCAATGGTTTCAATTATAGGAGGAGTATAGGGGAACAAAATAAGGGATCAGGAGGAAAAAATAACAATAATAACAATAAAAAAAACTTGCGGGCAACCACAAATAAGAGACATGCTGTAAGAAGGGGGCGAAAGTCTCAAAACGGGGGACAAAAGAGCACAAGGAACTATGATGATGGTTCCTGGGTGAATTGGTAGTGGGTAACCTACAGAGAATACACAATAATATAAAAGAAATAAATTAAAAAGTGAATGCTAAAAACAACAACAAAGTCCATGCAGAGAAAAGAGAATTTGGGGGATGGGTGTCATTCAGTCAAGTTCCTCTGACCTAACTATACTGACCTCCTCTCAAGTCACATGAAATCATGAATAGACTTCATGTGGCCCTTAGAAGACTTACAACTTCATTCTCCCATGTGTCTCTCTTGTTCCATGTCTTCAGTGGGTTTCTCTCTGAGGATATGCCTCTGTTTTCTCATCTATGAGATTGTAGCAATAAGAGAGTCAAAGTTCAAGTTCAATAGATTACTTACTAACTTAAAAGTGAATTGTATATGACAGTGCCTGGCACATAGTAAGTGCTCAATAAATATTACTATGACTATTGTTGCAAAAATTAAAGCAGGTTAATTTTATTCTTGAATATTTTGGAGAATTTATATTTTAAACTAAAATCACTCGAGATGAAATCAGCAAGAAGGCAAGCCAAAAAACTCTAGGTTCTCTCATTCTCTCCACAAGAGTAAATAAACAAGGGTGGACAAAAGCAACTTTGTGGAGTTCTGAAAGCAATTAAGGATCTACAGCAATCTACAAGTGTCCAAACAATAAAAATTCAATCAAAATGATAAGAAATTTTGTGGTGTTTTTGCTCATTCTTATCACCTCTTTTCTGGTGTGGTGCATGGTCAGGAAGAAGCCACCCAATTTCCAGCTCCTACTCCTCTTGGCATAAAAGGAAAGGGTGGGTCTTCCTTATTAATAATGTTCTGGCTTGTGTGAAGGCTGCTTTGAGGGACTGGCATCTGGTCTCACGTGACTTGAAGCTCAGATGGGAACGGACGTGTAGTTTAATACACACTGATTATCTGTCTCTGGAAGTAGTGCTACATGTTAGGTACTTGCCAAATCTCAGCTGAATGAATGAATGCCATATCACAGAGACAGGACACATGAATTTGGACATAATATGATCTCTTATGAATAGATTTAGGAGGCTGCTCCAGGAACCAATTCAAGTTAAATGTAACATCTTAAGAGCCTAGAGTAAAAAAGGATTTGATTTTCAAGGCCACATGGGGTCCCTGAATCTGAATGGTCTGAATGAGTGACTCTATTCTTCCCCTTGGTTTATGCTGTTTGACTTCCAAAGCACTTTCTTTTGTTTTATGATGATTCTTTGCCAAATAAAAAAAGGCAAAAGATTTCACACAAAATTTCACATTTCACAAGTAAAATGTGTTAAAATGTGGATAAAAAATAAATTTAATCACTCTCATGATTTGAGTTGTTTTGATAAAGCAATGGATCAGTTTCTAGGTGATGCTTAAGTTGTAAGATGAGGACCAAGAGCCAGTGTGGACAGTGGTGGCTGCCTGCTGAGGGTCTTTCAAAGCAGCAATTTCAAGTCTCACAGTTCTTATAAAGCAGGTTTCACATTTAATTTATTCCACTAAATAAATCTGTTTGTAGTCTGGAGCCACCTATTTTGGCATCATCAGATTGTACAGGGTTAAATAATGCGTTATGTATTCAGACAGTCTGGAGCCAAATCCTGCTTCTCCATTTATTAGTTATGTAATTTCTGAAAACACTTAAACCCTTGGAACGTCAGTTTTCTCATCTGGAAAATGGGGATAATAAAAGTGCCCAACTACTCAAAGTATTATGTGCAAATTGTTTGATCTGGCATAAAAAATATGCTCTTCATAAAACCAGGCTTTTTTTCCCCTTGGAGTTATATGGAAGTTCAGAGAAAGGAAAAAGAAGAAAGTAGGAAGGAGACTCCTACATAAGATAAAAGGTGTATACATACACATACACACACATATCTTGGATATCAGTACATGAATGCATGTTCATGGGAACTTAATCATTATATCAACTCATTCACTCCATCTCAGGTGAATGCTCTTTTCTGTACAAAGACAATGTTGGATGAATTTTTACACTATTGACATCACTAGCTGAGACTTAGTTTCAGGAATACTGCCCAATGTCTACTGAAACTCCTAGTGTCACTGGTATACCAGTGGAAACAACACTGGGAAAAACAACAACAACAAATCAAGCTCTTAGGTTTTTCTGCAGAGACAAGTAACCTCCAGAGACCACAGGAACTAATTTTTGGATACTCCTTAAAACTCCCACTGATAGAGCAGATTCCAGTTGGATTCACCATTCTTATAGGAGGATGGGTGACACCACTTAGCTATGTATGTCGGACACTCGGGTGTGCAATTTGCTGGTCTGTTCCCTTCCTCTTGAATGTAACCTGCAGTCAAGCCCAAGTCTGATGAGATGAATTCCAGTTAGTCGTACCAGTCATCAACGGAAGGTAAGAATCAGACTAATATTAAATTAATGACCTTGTGATTAGAACTTTGCACTTGGTCACAATTATGGAGTACAATTATGGACTGTGGACCAGCCACTTTTACCTGCTATCTTGTTTTTTAAATGAGATTTTCTCTGTGTCCCAGATGACACCACCAACTCTCAGAGAAGCGGTGAAGTTGAGAATTGAACCCCCAGACATCAGCTCCGTCCATGACACTGGTAAGCTGGGGCAGGAGCTGACCTTGGTTTGGTGCCCCTCAAGCTGCTAGGAGCAAGAGAAGGCCAGTGAGGCCCACTCGTTTTCTCACCACCCTGTCTCCCCACTCCCAGCCCAGCCCCACCCAGGATGCCTTCTCACCATCTCCATCTGAGCCCAGTAGTCCAATATATCACTTGCAAAGTTAAATTCTGTGGGTGTGTCACAGTCACTCCATCTTGGGGCTCCGACTGCTGACAAAGACTGGCAGCGCATGTGCTGCGGGGCAGGATAAAAGCCGCGGAAGAGTTTGCGGAAGCCCCGGAACCTCATCAGCCACTGCATGGTGGGGCGGTCCTCAGGTCACAGGCACAGAATTCTCGGTCACCACCTGTCATGGGAAGACGTGGCTTGTGGGCCTCCCTGGTGGCGCAGCTCTTAAGCGCTGCGCTGTGGAGCGCTGTGCTGTGGCAGCGGCAACGTGAGTTCGACGCCCAGCCAGGGAGATTCCCACATGGTGCAGCAGACCTCTCCTGCCTCGCCCGCTGCTCCCCTCAGCAGTGTATTTCTGTTGCTCTGCCTGTGCTGCTCCCACCCTGTCTCTGGTGAACCCTCTCGCCGCCCCACATCTCTGGCCTGTACCCCAGCTTGTATGCATAAATAAATAAATCTTAAAAAAAAAAAGACATGGCTTGTAGGTTGATCATGGAGCAAGTATGTCCTCCACAAATTGAAGGCACATTCCCAGTTTATTGCTATGGTCACAGCTTTGTTTCAGCTCGCTGGAAACCAGAAGGCATAACTGATTTAGGTGGGAATATCTTTTCCCAGCTTCAAAACAACAAGCAAAAAAATCATGGGGAGGGGCTGTCACAACTAGGCAAGGTTGGTACACAAGGAGGGTCTTCTCCTTCAGCCCTGAAATTTAAGCCCAGAGTGGCAGCCATGTTGCTATTCCTTTACTGTAGAAACTCACCATTTTGAAAGCCTTGTGCCCCATGTTACCATTACTCTGGAGAACCCTCTTCCCACGAACCCAGCTGTCTGGTTCCTGCAGAAGTTGTCATGTTCTTACATGATCCCCCACCACCCAGCTGAAGTTGATTGGTCCAGGGTTAGCAGTAATTTCGTGATCTTAAAATCCAAACTGGAGTAATCATGATCCCTCTTTAAACTGTGTGTGTGTGTGTGCGTGCACGCGTGTGTCTCTCTATGTGATTGCTTGTTACCAATGCTTGCATAAGACAGTCATTCCGTGATTGAAACCTTGAAATGTGCATTTTGGGAACTCTGTCGTTATGGTTCTCCTCGTGCAGACAGCTGCTAAACATGATAGAAGAAAACCAATCTACAGAGGCATGGAAATGTGGTACAGAGAGTATCTCAGAGGTTCAGGTTGTTGGTTTGTATTGTTCTCAAGGTCCACTCGCATCTCCACCCACTCTCTTATTAACATCCTTTCCTGGATTCTATGAACCAACACTTTTTTCTTTGCCACAGATTGGGTTTCTGTCACTTGACACCATAAGCATACTGACAAGTACACAGCACCATATTCAGGACAGAGAAGGCTATGTCACATATCTTCCCTGCTGGGCCTGTAGCCAGCACTGGGTTCTTTGCTGGGACAATTACCAATCCCTGAGAGTTGACACATGCTATAAAATTCCTTTGCCTCTCTAGGTCCAGCCTATATCCCTACAGGGGAGCAGAACCCTTGTTTACTAAGATCCCTCTTGAAGTTTGTTTGTGAACCTTGGTTTAAGCTAATCATGAGAATACTGACTGGGGAAAGTTACTTTGCAAACAGCTTTGAAATTCAAGCACTTTATCATGATAATGTTGACTGGAGACAGTTACCTTGTAAACCACTTGAGATTCAAACACTTTAACCTTGCAGACAATGGAGTCTCCTCTCCTTGATTTCAACATAAGAATATTGTTTGACAATAGGCCCACTGAATCAATCAATAAGTCTTGAGTCAATTTCCTTTTAGGCCATAACCACCTAACCCCAATTAATTCAAGAGTGATGTACACCTATAGGTATGCTAAGACATAGCCAGCTACTCTCTACAGAAGTGAGGAAAGCTATGTGCACAGCTCATCCCCTAGAGTTTCTTTGTCATCGTGAATCCTGGGGTCACATGTGCCCTCTTCTTTCTTAGTTCCTGTCAATCAACAGATCAACAGTGACATCTTTCATTTTATGAGAGCATTTTTGGACAAGAAGATCGTACAAAACCCATTAGCCCAGACTCACCTTTAGACATATTCTCTGTGACCCTCAATGTTTGGAGGAAAAATTTGAATTGCCAACATATAAAATTTGTGGGATATTTAATTGGAAAGTCTGGAATTAAAGGTTTTTTTGGACAACTGAAAAGGTCTGGCTTTTTATACTGGATTTTTATTTCAACCTGGCAACAGCTGGCTGGAGCCGAGAATATTCTTTCTTATTAAAGTGACAGTCGCTATTTTGTCACACCTACTTACTTCTCTACTTACCTGTTAAGCCGCTGTCGACACCTGAGCTTAAAATTTCTGACCTAGGCCAACACCACAAGAAGGACAGGGACTTCCTCAAGGTCGCCAGCAAGTTTGGTAGCTGGTTTGAGAAACCTGCCTTTCCTGCTATGTTTTCCTACCTCCCTCCACAGGCATGAGCTGATTTAGAGCAAGAATATCAGACTCAGTTGCTATTTTTTATACACAGGTATAGGTATGCCCTCAAGATGGGCCTTAAATACTCAAGGATACTGCAAACAACCCCTTCGAAAGTGATTAAAGACCAAAACAAAAGGGAGAGAAATGATGAATTTAATTAGTTAATGAAATTAATTTATTACATTTATTTATTATGGGATAAATTATGTCCCCTCAAAATGTGCATGTTGAAGCCCTAACCCCTCGTACCTCAGAAGGTAACTGCATATGGAGATAGGATCTTTAACAAGGTGATTAAGTGAGGCTGAGATCATTAGAAGGCTCCTGATCCAATATGACTGCTGTCCCTTTGATAAGGGATTAGGACAGACACTTGCTGACAGAGAAGGCCACGGGGAGAGTCATCTGCAGGCCTGGAGCCAGGCCTCAGATGAAGTCAGCCCCGACAACACTTTGATCTTGGACTTTCTCTCCAAAGCAATGAGAATAAATTTCTGTTGTTCTAGCCCTTCCCTGTCTGTGGCACTTTGTTACGGCAACCCTACAAACACACCCCTTTTAGTTAAATAGGAATAGAATTACTTTGGCATCATCCATCTATAAGGTGTTTTTGCAATTCTAATTTAATCTTTATCACAAGAGATTGTCTGACACAGTTTCTAGATGAGGAGGACTGTGGTAGGCAGCTGGCAGTGGCTTTAGGGGTCAAACAGCACAGGTTCAAATTCCAGTGCCCCCACTCATTATCTATGCAATGCTGGGAAATTTTCATACCCTCCCTTCAGAATGTGGAAATATTGGCAGGATCTCTTTCTTAGAGTTGTGGTGATGAATGAATGCCATAAAGAGAGAGAATGTAGTACATGCCTAGCATAGATAAGCACCCCCCAAATGGGAGCTATTGTTAGTTAGCGCACTCTCTGGGGAAACTCTCATTGAACAATCAGGCCTTACAATTATTATGCATGAGACCTCAGGAATGAGAATCTAAAGAGAAAGAATGGGGATAAACTCTTAAACACGGACACTACAAGGTCCAGCTTCTGCACTGATGAATGAGAACCTGAACTCAGGGCGCTTAGAAGACTAAAACTCAGAGAGCTCTATTTGTCCATTTCCATCTTTACCTATATGTATGTCTTTATGGCTGTATTTCTATATCTACCTGTCAATCTTTCTAACTATACCAATGCATATCCCTATATCTATAATTTTATATCTAGGACCATACCTTCATCTATATCTGTACTTATATCTAGTTATATTGATAACTTTATCTATCATTAATATATCTATATTGATATTTATAACTACAGTTGACCCTTGAACAACATAGAGTTTAGTAGGTTGACCCCCACATAGTCAAAACTCCACATGTAACATTGATGCCCCCCCATTACTTAACTATTAATAATCTGGTGTTGACCAGAAGCCTTACTCATAACAAAAACAGTTAACACATATTTTCTATGCTGTATCTTGTATTCTTACAATAACATAAGCTAAAGAAAATGTTATTGAGAAAAATTACGTATATATAACCTTATGACGTCTGACACATCATCAATCCCCAGCAAAATCTGAGCACCTCCTTTTTTGTCACCATCAGAAAATTGGGAGAGGAAAATGGGATAGAAAGGCCAATGTGTCTACACAATTCCGAATGATAGAAAAACCTATCTTTTATTCAACAGATATTAATTGTGGAACCTACTGTGTGCACATATGAATTTAGCTACCACAAGGTATTAATCAGAAGATGAGAGTTCTTGCTCTCTTGGAGTTTATAGGTTAAAGACATCTTATGAAATAGTTTTAAGCAACACTCATTTGAAGTGCTTTAATATGTCTTTTGAAATCAGTTTGGCATTTGAGAGGAAGCTAAACTCATGCTGCGTGGCCAGAGAACAGTGCAGTGCAGAGTTCTTACAAAAGAGCTATAATTTCACAAGACATTGGACTGAAAATCTACTTTATGAAGCAACACACTTAATGTGTTTTAGGGAATCCTAGGGTTAAAGAGTTTGGCTCATCTGCCTGTGGGCTGGGGGCTCTCAGGCACTGTGTATGTCTCCGAACTTGAATACAGGAACAATTCCTATCACCAGGCAGACTTGAAAGATAATCTACAAAAATCATTTTCTATTGATTGAGTGAGGGCTCAATTAATAAATTAGAGGTGCTCTCTAATGCCCAGCAAATTTGAAGCCCAAACCTCCCAGTTAGATATTTTTCATAAAGTTTTCTTAAATAAAAGCATTTACTTTGTGTGTGTCAGGCAACACCACAAAGATATTCCGGATCGCGGAGCGGGCTGCACAATGCAGGATGCTGCTCAATGAGCGAGATTCTGACCTTTTTATTTTCAGAACTATCATACAACATCAGTTAGAGAGGTTGGGAGGACAAGGAGAAAAAAAATGGGTAAAACTAAAGAATGTGTTTTTGTCATTAGGGGCTTCAGGGGGCATGAGTCTGCTGACCAGATAATTCTTATCTGTTTGGCGACCAAATGTTGTAAACGAAATTATACGCCGGACTCTCGGGTATGGTTCTCATCTTATCAACAAGACTTTCCACCGATCAGCTTCTGGGGCCCCTTGTCATGCACCGATCCTCAGCCTCATGGGTTTTCCGGTCGTACCTAACAGTGCATGGCCTTCCCAGAGTGATCAAGCTTTCTGCTCTTGGTTGATGTAAAAGGCACCTTGTAAGGTTTTGCTATGACTAATTAAGCGGGCAATTCTGACCTTGTATAGGAATAGCACTGTAGGTAACAAGTGGTGGACAGACAGGCTGCTTAAGTTTAGCAGACCCACATACTTCACAGAATGCGAACCAGTGTCTTCCTGGTGGAATTTTCTTTCAAGCGTTTATCTTCTGAGACTCTTTTACTCCCTTCTGCCCCCTCCTCTCATGGCCCAACGCATTCAGAGCTTCCCAGCATTAAATGGATAATCTTCTATGTGTTAGTTGCTGAGCGAAGTACAGCACATGCAGACCCACCTTTATTCCCCTCACTCAGTAGCACTGTTCCCATTTTGCAGTTAAGGAGATGAAATGTCAGAGAAGTTAAATAACTTACCTAAGTTCTGCTGACCTGGAAGTGCTATTGCCAGAAATGAACATTTGGCCTTCAGCTTTTAAGTCCAGAAATCTGTATATATGCTACAACTCTGTGCCTAATACACACACACACATACACACACACACACACACACACACACACACACACACACACGAATACCCCCTTCCCCCAAAGAAGAGGTCACTGACTTTATCTTACCTGGTTCTGTCTAGAAAGCAGTTGGGGTAGCTCTTGGACAGGCTTAGAAAAGGAGACTGCACATTCAGTTCTCTCTGACCAGGAGTTCCCAGGATTGTGCACACAGCAGAAATTGGCTCCAGTCCACAGCTGGGGTGGAGACCTTGGTAGGAACTGGATGATTCAGAAGGGGGAGGAGATGCTCAGTTAGGTGGGCAGAAAACAAATCACAGCCTCCACGGAGAGACAGAAAAGTAATAAACTATACAAGTCACCTCCAGTTCTTTTGAGGTGACTTGCAGTGTGAATGAATAAGTTCACTAGTTCTCGGTGGCAAATCTGCCCCCCTTCCCCAGTCCTCTACCGCCAATGTTTGCATAAATGCCAATCAAGTGTCAGCAATTAAAGCCGATGCTCTCTGTGCAGAAAGATTTGTCCCTAACCCTCAGGTCTTCCTCCTACCATGTCTTGGACTTTCCTTAACCTTCTTCTCTGTACTTAGTTTCCTTATCTGTAAAATGGAAATTATAATTGTGACAACAATCTCCTGTGGTTGTTTCATTGTTCTTATCATCATTAGGATTAGATGAAATAATTTGTGAAAAACTCATAGGACAGTTCTTGGCATAATAAATGCTGCTATTTGTATTAATTTGGGATTATAAGGGAAATAGTTTGGTATACTAGCAAAATGCATGGACTGTGGAATTCTGGAGTCTTGTGTTTAAATCCAGGCTCAGCCACTTACAAGATCACTTGTGGGCAAGCCATTTGCCTCTTCTAACCTTCACTTTCTCACCTGCAAAGTGGAGAGGGGGTGTGAATAAGATTTGTTGCAGGTGACTTTGAAAGAATTGAATGAAGCATGTGTTCACATGGAGATGTGAAAATGTACCTCCAAAGTTTTACAGATAGACAAATGTCTGACATATTAATAATAATAATAATAATAATAATAATAAGACAAGGCTGTATGATGTAAAGTCTACAAATCACCTAGCCCAGGCATACAGATGTTGGGCTGATCTTGAGGTTGCTTTGCAGAAGTCACTGTCCCATGAACTTGTACTGTTAGTTTTTCACTAGAACCATTTTGGGGCGTATCGTTGGAGGATGGGAGCTCCCCAATATCCTGAACCAACCCTGCCCCAGAACCTATATCCTCCCAATCTCCACTGAACCTGGGAGAAAAAGAACTCATTCAAAGTCACCACAAGATTGCCAGAACAATCTAGAACAACCCTTCCAAAGCTAAGGGGTAAACCTGCCTCTGAAAAGTCAGTCTTACCCTCTCTCATCAATTTATTCTTGATGAACTGTCAGCTCAGAAAAGGTCTTTTTTTTTTTTTTTTTGAGAAGAAGAGTGAGTAAGGACCAGTTGACTAGCCACAGTAAGCTAAAGGTTAAACACCCAAAGGATCAAAATACAAAAAAATCTTGTTACTCAAGTAGAAGAAGGAGTGACTTTGCAAAAAAAAAAGAGTGGGGGCAGGAGGTAGGGAAGCTCCTCTCTGGCTCTCAGCGACCTCCCTGGAAACCCCAGTGTTGTGGCCAAGATGGTCTTGGCCTGTGGTCTGCAGCCAGGTCATCTGGGTTCCGGCTGGTATTTTACCAGGTGCCAGATTTGTGCATTCACCAGTTTTCTTGTCCTTTTGCACCTCAAATTTCTCATCTCTAACAATGTTCTATGGTAGAGATGGTAGAACTCTCTAAAGATTCCACAGTACTCCTGTTTCATTTCCCTGACTCTTGTAGTTAGGCTGAGGCCGCTGAATCACCTTTCTGGACAATGAACTCCAGGTGGAAATGACACAGGTCATCTATTGTGCAGGGCACAATTGTGTGTGGGTTTGGGTTCTTTATACTTGTCTCCTCTGAGTCAATAGACTTCGAAACCAAGTAACATCAAAATATGGCAGAGACACTATCAGCCTCTTCTCTGACTGCATACCCAAGTCTCCTGCACACTTTATGCCCGCTATTCTCCCTAATCTGGTAAAATGTCTAAGGTTCCTCCATTCATTCAATATATATATGTACATATGCATATGTGTGTGTGTGTGTGTGTGTGTGTGTGTGTATATATATATATATATATATATAAAGATTATTTATGCATACAAGCTGGGGTGCAGGCCCAAGTTGTGGGGCGGTGAGAGAGTTCACCAGAGACAGAGTGGGGAGCAGAACAGGCAGATTGACCAAAATACACTTCTGAGGAGAGCAGCGGGCGAGGCAGGAGAGGTCTGCCACACCATGTGGGAATCTCCTCATCCAGGTATCGAACTTGTGCCACAGCTGCGGATAGCTCCACAGTGCTGTGCTTAACCTGTTGCGCCACCAGGAAGGCCCTATTCAATATATATTGAATGAGCTCCTTCAAGGGAAAGAAATGCCTTTGAACATGCTATATCAGATAAGGTTGCTGCTCTCAAATTTTCAATCCCATGATAAGGAGACAAGAGACAATATGTAATGATTAATTAAATATACAAGAGGATTCCAAATGGTAGTATGTGCCAGGAAGAAAATCAATAAGGTAATATGGTGGTTGGGGAAGACAAGATATTAATGAAGTTACATTTTGAGGGCATACCTTAAAATAAGAATAATGATACTTAAATGATAGGATTGTTGTGAGAATTAAGAGATAATACATGTAGACGGCTTAAGAGTACCTGGCATATAGTCAGAATTTTGGTCATCTGTTGTCATTATTATTATTATTACTAGTAGGGAAGGAGAAGGGGGAGCCAGAAGAAGTGATTCCTTCTTAAGGACTTCTTGCCAGGGCCTTCCTGGTGGTGTAATGGGTTAAGTCTCAGCACTACAAAGCTATCTGCAGCCACTGCATAGTTCGATCCCAGGCCAGGGAGCTTCCCACATGGCGCAGCAGACCTCGCCTGTCTCGCCTGCTGCTCCCCTCAGCAGTGTATTTCAGTAGATCTGCCTGTTCTGCTCCCCACTCTGACTCTGGGGATTCCTCTCACCATCCCACGCCTCTGGCCTACACTCCTGTACTTGTATGCATAAATAAATAAATCTTTAAAAAAAAAGAACTTCTTGCCTGAGGAATTTACAAACACAACCTTACCTATACATACATTAATGTCTCATGGCAGGTATTCTTTTAATTATAGAGGTAAATAAACTGAGACTCAGATAGCTGCCATGACTTAATATTGACTCAAATTTATTGGATGTTTATTTGTTCGAGGCACTGTTACAAGTCTTTACTGCATTAAGTCACCTAATAGAAAACCTTATGTGGAAGGTACTATAGTTACCACCATGTTACCAATGGAAAAACCAATGTTCAGAGAGTTTAAGCCACTCGCCTAAGATTTCAAAGACAAAGAATCACAGAAAGACCATTTGTATCTAGAAATACCTGACTCTGAATCCTTGACTCTTGGCTGCCATATTCATTTCTCAGTACAGGTGGAGCCTGGGGATGACTTCCAGCTAAAGGAACACATTGTTCTTGCTCATTCTTGTTTTAATTTTCAGAATTAATCTGTCCTGATTATGTCAAGAGTAAATTCCCTGGAACAGAACAAACTCGAAGTTAAAGTTGATATGCTGGTTACAGTCCAAAATGCTCTCCTATTCGAGAACTCTTAATGCATAAGAGTAAGAGTAAATAAAATGAGTAAAAGAGTAAAAATAAAATGCATTTTATTTGCTCTCCCTTTCTCCCCTCCCTCTTCTAAATTACATGTAAAATCTTGACCTCCAACCGATTAATATACAGACCTTTCTCAAGTAACCATGGAGTATGTCTTCATATTACAAATACTATTAAGTCAAACCATCATACGTCCGAGACTGTATCCAAAAAGTGCCGGCTCATTGCAGAGGATTGGTTATTTAGTCTGGCAAATCATGTCTGAATGGGAACTGCAGCTTCTGTTGAGGCAAGCGTGCGGGAGTATTTTAGCATATACTGGCAGCCAAGCAGAGGACCAAAATTCAAAGTTTGCTTTCTATTGAATGTGTTTTGGTACCCTTGTAAAATCAAAAAATCTTCTGTTGTACCAACATAAATCAGGGTCCATCTAGGAACTAAGCTCAGTATTCCAGAGATCACCTACGTTAGCGTGACCACAATTGAATTCAATGTGCCCACACCAGAAAGTATCTTAGCCACCTCCCCACCTTAGCTAATAGAAAATGTTGATGTTATCCTTCAGTGCCTTTTCTATCCACCCATCTTTCTTAGTCTCTAGTCACCAGATCTAAGAAGGAATTCTTCAAAGCATTTCTCAAATCATTCTTTAATACATTCACTCCTCAGTAATAAGGGTACCTGTTTAGAAATATATTGTTGACTCAGTTCATTACTCCCCAAATGATGTCCAAACTCATGTCATGTGATAGAATGGCCAGTCTTTGGTCATTCCACAACTGGAACCTGATGTTGAAATAATACTTCTAGCTACAGATAAGAGTAAGCCTGGGGAATTTTGCCACCAATATATATAAATATATGTAACTCAGTTGGTCTGGGAATCTAGACTGAGCCAGTAATAATGATCATAATAATAATGTGTCAGAATGATTATGATGTTGTACACCCCATATTGGGTCACAGGGACTAGAAAATCAGTAAATTTTGGTTCTGGGGGTTACTGGGGTTTCTTTGCTAAATAAGGAAGATGAGATATC
The DNA here is from genome assembly GCA_004024925.1 of Scalopus aquaticus. Classification (NCBI taxonomy): domain Eukaryota; kingdom Metazoa; phylum Chordata; class Mammalia; order Eulipotyphla; family Talpidae; genus Scalopus; species Scalopus aquaticus. The sequence continues at coordinate 2,545 of PVIJ01018006.1, read as the reverse complement.
CTATGGCTCACCCTGAAAAAGAAAGAACTGGTGATTTCATTTTAGTCACAGCAAACCAATCTCTGGGAAAGGTGCTGGCTGAATGTTGTGCTTTATATGGAGAAGAGGAGCGGAAGTAGGAGGGGAAGATTCTGTACTTGGGGTAAAGTCATTGATTTCCTTTGGCAGTATGGGTTCCTACTAGCAGTCCTTCCTGAGCTTAGAGAAAGTAAGGAGATCATGGGCTGGGCACTGAGTAAGGAGTTATGGCCTAAAGAATTCTCACTATAGGATAAAAAGCACAGCGAAAGTGCCAGAATAGACAATCTGCTAGGTTTTTAATTCTTGATAATGTCAGTGAGATGATACTCCCTTAAACACCGATAGAACCAGACTGAGAAAGAGAAAGTTTTGTTGTCTGAATAGCACATTTCATTTCTCTGTTAGGTCACATGGAAAACACTGGTGAATTTTAGTGGATTTCAGGAGGAATATATCACAATGTGCCACACTCTATATGGGTAGTTTCAAAGATGACTTTAAGAGTGCTTTCTCTCCCTTCCCTCCCTCCGGCTCCTTCCTCCACAAAATGGAATAGAAAAGAACACAAGGGACCATGGAGATGGATCACGGGTGAATTGGTGGTGGGCTACCCAAGGGGAATGCAAAATGTAAAAGACATAAATAACAATAAAAATATATATTATAAAAAAAAAAAAAGAGTGCTTTCTCAAGGACCAAAAGAGAAGGCAAACAAATTGCAGGAGGTTATAGGCATTGTAGGCAAATGTGTGTATTTGAACTTGATGCATCACTTACCACCTGTGTGACTTTGGGGACTATCATCTAATCTCTCCAAGTCTTATTTCCTCCCATGTAAAATGGGAAAAATTACAGTACCTGACTCAATGGGTGATGGTGAACAAAAAGTGGGATTAGTGTACCTGTTTCCTTGGCGTCCTTTCTGACACTCGGCAGGTACTTGATATTATCATTACCCTTGTTATTATTACTCAGTGTTCTTAAAAAGAAGGCACAGACGCTCAGAGATCCTTCGCTTCCTTCCACAGCTTACCGGAACCTGCCTGAAGATTCACCGTCCCTCACCGAAGTCCTCATAGCCCTCACCTGCCTCCCTCTCTTGAATCCCTGACTATTTTCAGGTGCCCCATGAACTAAGTCTGTAGTTTAGTCTTCAACACCACTCTCCCATCTGTGTTTTCCTCAAAGACAAGGCCAGGATCTTGATTTAAAAATGATTTTATTACTTGATTCTGGGAAGAGTAGATTCCACCACAAACATGAGCTATGGGGGGAGCGCAGCTATCTGAGGTGCTTACACTGTTCTCAGAGCTCTGCTGTCAGGTCTGTAGATGCCAAACAGAAACTAAACACGGTGGCATTTAGAAAATGCCTAGGACAGTGCCTGGAACATGGCAAATACTCAGTAAATGGAGATTTCCCCCCTCTCATCATGGTGCCCCCCTAAGGTTTAGGGTAACTTGATGATGACTCCAACATCCATCCCAACCCCATACACAAGCGCCTCTGGAGGGAGATCTTGTCCCAGGGCTGAGATGGAATGCCATGCTTTTCATTTCCTTCCTAAGATCCAGTTTTGTGACTCTGTCACTGTCTGTCTATCTGCCTATCTGTGAGAATAATTGTAGGTTCCTTCCCTCCCTCTCTCCCATCCACCTGTCCTCCAACAGTTTTCTTCATCAATTTCTCTTAGTATTTTTAATCAAGATTTTTCTTTATTCCTCCTTCCCTTTTTCCTCCCTCCCTTCCCCTCTTTCTCCTCCGTCTGTCTTTTTCTCTCTCTCCCTTCAATTCTTCTAATTTTCTTCCCTCCTTAGGTGGAAGGAGGGAAGAAAGCAGCCAGAGACTATGTAAATGAATGTATATGGTTCTGTTCCAATAAAACTTTATTCATAAATACAGGAGGCGGGCTCCTGTCTTCCTTTTTCTCTTTCTCCTTCCTTTTTTTTTTTATTCTCAATTTCTCCTTTTTCAGTTCTCTTTAATTATTTTCACCTTTCTCTTAATTTCCTCTCCTTTTTTCCTATTCTATTCCTTTCGTCACTCTCTTTTCCTTCCTCCCGTTCTTCTTTCAACATCTAACATGAAAAGACTGTGTACTAATGACCAGGGAAAGAAAAAGGTCCAGACATATGCCTTGTCATAAAGAATCACATACCCCCAGTGGGAGGCCTACACCCAAAGGGAAATGAGAGACCAGGACCCAGAGGAAGGCCCGCTGAGGGGCGGCTCGGGCTCATCCAGACCTCTTCCACTCCTTGTTTCGAAGCTCAGCCCGATGGATTTTCCCTGTGACAGTCTTGGGTAGGTCCAAGACAAACTCCATCTGTTGGGAAAAATCATGGCAGGGTGGGCTGTCTGTGACCCCAGTGGGGCTGGATTTTTCAGAGGACTGTTGCATGGTGAGGAGAAGCTCTTGAGATTGGAGGGCTCAGGTCACTGAAGACTAACTCTGGAAAACACTCAGGGCAGCCCCTGGGCTATAATCAGTTTCAGAAAGTGCGCTGGGACAATGGGATAGAAT
>PVIJ01018005.1:0-27626 GCA_004024925.1 Scalopus aquaticus | reverse complement strand
GAAGGAAAAGCGCACAAAATGGAATAGAAAAGAACACAAGGGACCATGGAGATGGATCACGGGTGAATTGGTTGTGGGCTACCCAAGGGGAATACAAAATGTAAAAGACATAAATAACAATAAAAATATATATTAAAAAAAATTCTACTTAGGTTTATAAATCTGCCTTGTTAGATATATGACATTTTCGAAAGACTTAGATACATTAAAATATTAAATTAGTGGCTTTGGTAGATAATATAAATTATTACAATTTGTGAAATTTATAGAGTAATTGAACAGAAACAAAAACAATTAAGTGCATTGTTATTTTGAGACCAAATGAATAGATTTGTAAATAAATTATGATCTGTAAATTGACTCTAAAAGATTAAGAAGAAACAACTTCAAAAAAAAAAAAGAACTTCTAGAAATCAGAAAGAGAAGGGCAAAAACCCTAGACAAAAAATGGGCAAAATGTTATTGATAAAAAATTGAGAGAAAACAAAATCCAAAGGGTTATTAAAACATACGGTAAGATGTTCAGTGTCATGAATAGCTACGGAACCTGGTACGCTGGTAAAAATTAAGAAACCTAAGTATTAGTGATCAGCAAGGATATAGAAAAACAGCAAATGTCAACCACTGAAAATGAGAATAAAAACAAAGAGGAGATTAACCAAGCAATATTAGTAGAATGAACCTACTCCACTGTCTGAAGAATTCCACTTCCAGGTATAATATTTAGGGAAACCTATCGTGAGCACGGAAGAAGACTATATAAATGTGGCACCATATATAAGGGCAAAACTGGAAACAGTCTGAAAATCTATCAGTAGGGAAGTAAACTGGGACACATTCACTCAACAGACTATTACATGACCACTAAAATAAATGAACTAGAGCTGCATGCATCAAAGTTGGTAAGTTCAAAAAAAAATTTTTTTTTTTAAAGATTTATTTATTTATACATACAGCTGGGGCACAGGCCAGAGGTGTGGGGCGGCGAGAGGCTTTACCAGAGACAGAGTGGGGAGCAGAACAGGCAGATCAGAAATACACTGCTGAGGGGAGCAGCCGGCGAGGCAGGAGAGGTCTGCCGCACCATGTGGGATTCTCCCCGGCTGGGCGTCGAACTCGCTTCGCTGCTGCCGACAGCTCCACAGCCCAGCGCTTAACCGCTGTGCCACCAGGGAGGCCCGGTAAGTTCAAAAATATTAATGAAAAAAGCAATTTGCAAAGGGATATGTACTTATGATACTCTTAATACCAATTCTAAAAACATCAAACTGTATCCTGTAATTACAGGTTAATACGTATACCTATAAGGTATATATTCCTACATGAATGGGAAGGAATAACTTCCCCAGGTTACCTCAGAGTAGAGAACAGAACATGGCAGAAAAAGGGACTTTTTTAAAAAAATAAACAAATGGACAAACAGCCCCAAAATGGGTTGGTAGGTAAATATTTGATACTCTGAACATCTGTTTGCACTAAGAATGTCCCATGATTAAAAAGTGTTCAAGTATGTAAGTAAGCAGTTCTGGAGGGGGATGCACAAAATACAGGTAACTGTTTCATGAGAAAACAGTGGAAGAAAGAAGATATAACAGCTTAAAAAAAAAAAAAACACATTTTGAACAGGGAACATATTAGCCTTGTACTATAGATCACAACATCTAAGTGTGTAAACTATATATGTGTATGTTTTAATTTTCATTTGGAAATTGGGGAAAACAAGGGAAGAGAATCAAGGCAATAACCATGCTAAGGCGACTCAACTGCTATTCAGCCTTCTTTCCACACAACAGGACTACCTAAGCATCAGTGCAGGGTAAATGAGAGAGCTGTCATGTTTTTCCACCCTCCCCTCAATGATGGACCTCTGCAGGCCTACTTGCATGCCTGATGGCGGGCACCTGGAGCGGGGTGTGGGCCTGCGTGAGTGGGCACACCTGGGCCAGAGACTGGGCTTATAAGCACCAGCAGCAACATGAAGCAGCAGAAAGCAGATTATGGAGCAGAGGACCATTTGGGGTGCAGCAGAGACCACGAGACGCTGCCAGAGAGCCAGAAAGAGTGAAGATTCGCCAGGGGCTAGGAGACCTGCCAGCCTCCGGGCCCCCCAGCCCCACTGCCTACCCTGTACCTGGCTGCCTCTAAACAAGAGACCATTAAAAGTCTCAAAGCCACGGAGGGCTCCAGGACTCCCTCTTTAGACCCGTCTGTGCAGCCCCATAGACAACCTGTGCTCCCTGTTGTCTTCTTGTCGCTACAGTCAGTTTCTGCAAACAAGAGCTTGGATTTTTCCTTTTAATATTTCTACTACATTCCTTTCTCTCTGCTTATGGTGTGAGACAGAATATCTGTAAAGCTTGATTAAAAAGTGATGGATATGTGCCGTTTCTAACAGTTTATCGAGCATTGAAGAGCACTTAGTATAAATTCAGATTATCTGAGTTTAGTATCAGGTGCTACTGCCACTTACTAGCTGTTAACTTAGGTAACAAATCCAATATGTGAATGTCCCTTTACTCTTTAATAAAATAATGAAGGATTAGGAAAAGTTTGCTCTTGTCTTCTCCACATTATTGGTCTTACCTGAATAGTTTCTTCTAGACGGTAGCATTCAAGGACTTGCAGAGTCTCTATAACTTGGTTTGGGTTGAACTGACACAACAGCTCAATGAACTGCTCTGTAATACAGGGAGATATTTGCAGCGATTCTTGATTTATATGAATCCCTTCCCTGAAACCATAAAAAGAAAGAAAGCATTAATTAATCACCTCTGTAATTAAGGTAAAAAAGTATGTTAACATTAAACCTGAGACTATCTTCTTGTAAGGTAAAATTGTGAATTAAATCTCCATGTTACTTAGGTGATTAGGATGAACTGTATATTACATCAGAGGCATTATAAGACTATTTCTCATAATACACTGAATAATTAAGGAAAAGACATGAGTGGAGTTTCCAGTAAACCATACTGAGAGTTATACTATTGCTCTGAAAGCAAAGATGATCCAATTCAGTCTAAACAATTTAATATGTAACTTCATAGAATAAACCATCTTCCAGACTCAACAGTTATACCTTCTATAATTCCCTCAAAGCACCAATCACATCACATTGTGATCACGGTCTTTAATTTTCTACCTTCTCTAAAACACTATGAACTCTGTGAGGGTAGAGACCAGATATCCTTTCACTAATGAGTTCTCAAAAAGCCTACAACAGTGCCTTGAATGTAGTAAAGGCTAATATTTTGGTTGTTGTTAAAATTAAAAAGTAAATTAACAGTAGGCTATTCAATGCCTGTGGTTCACTTGCTTTGTATGCCAACTACTAGTAGGTGAAACCTACTCTTCACCACACCTATACAAGTTGTGCTAGTGGTCAAAAGAATCTTAGAAAATCAACTGTTGTTCATTGGAGACCTAAGAATCATCATCTCTCCAGCTTTAAAAGAAGTCAATTCCATTTCAGAGTCCTATATTCAGAAGCTCCTTATATGAAGGATTAATAAAGTACAAAATGATTGCTTGGGAAACTAAGTTTCTAAAGGAAGGTTAAGACAGATGATCTAAATCACTTGCCAGTTTTTTCAGATCATAGCACAGGAAAATGGCAATACTTGTACGGCTCACTGGGAGCAAGATTGATCATAAGGAACTCTAGGTGCTGCAAGAATCGAGGGGAATCACTCACAAAACATACCTAACCCATTTGCAGTGCACCAACTGTCACAGATGGAAATCTCTGGATTCCAGGGAGAATGATCTGGGAGTTAAAAATATTCTATAAATGATGGTAAGAAGCTGGTACTTTTACCAGTAAGGGCCTTCAATTACAGAAAGAGGAATTACATTTAGACACAGGCAAGCTTTCCTAACTTAACAGCTTTGTGACATTCAATCCTGACAGGAGGTTGGAAGATGAACTTAACAACTTCTGCTGTTTAGGGCTTTAGATACTTATTGATGGGCTAATTCAGTACCACCCTTAAATTGCCATAAATCCCATAGATCACATTAAAAAATTTTTTTTTTGTACTTCACAACTGCCTTTAATGCAGAATTTTGTGACTGGCTATTCCCTATGAAGACTACCACCTGAGGTCTTACCAGATAACTTGAAAATTAATTTATAAGTGTCCGAGTCCTCACTATACTATAAAACTCTGAGCGCAAAGACTATGTTGCATCCATCTTTTTTACCATCATCAGCATAGACGTGGCACACATTAAATAGGTATTCAGTACGTGCACACTGAATTGACTAGGAATCGTGTATCGGACTACTTCACACAGAGGGAACAAATACACAGGGGTGAAAAGTACAAGGGCAAGGACTATTAAAGTCAGATGTAGCTAGGAATAAATCCTGTCAGAAGGCTCTACATGGAGAAAATAGATAATACACGTGATAAACCCAGGGAAATGGTAGTTCTCTATGGAGGATCAAAGCTGTTCTCAGTAGAACATTAGGTAAAAGAGAAAGGAAATGCTAACCATTGTTTCTTGACATCAAGGAGAGCCAGTGTACTTTTCAGATGTTTATGCCATATTGTAGGTTTTGTTAGTATTTTATCTATGTCAGATTTCTGTTAATGTGACTCATAAATGCAAGACTATGGAGCAAATTAAGATTAGACATAAGCATCTGCAGATGAATCACCGTATTTAATTCTTTGTAGAACATTTATTGACAAAAGCCTTTATAAGTACTGAAGATGTGAATATGCATCAACCAAAGCAAATTACCCAAATGAATAGAATTTGATGTATTCATTTGTGAGGGAAATAATGTGTCTGCTGGGAAATGATCAGGCAACATCAACATAATCGAAACTTTAATAAATAAACTGTAGCATTAATGAATTTATATCCATTTGTTATTCAGTCCTGCACATAAATATAATTTGTTATATCCCTTTCCCAGCACTATTTTTGTTAGTCTTCTAGTAGCTACCTGCTTTGCCATATGCCCACTGTTAATTTTAGTGGCTGTCAAAATGATGTATTTTAGACCTAAACCTTATCTGCTCTTTGGGGATTCTCTATTTTAATAACAGCATTGACTTAAAGATACTAACTAAATATATAAAGGAAAATTTCACAAGGCACACACAAGACTTTCTTTTGTTAGTTTTTAAAGAAAACATATGTATGCCTTATGAAATACACATAGACATACGTATACATGCAAATCATACTCAAAATTCAGGCTGGAGAAAAAATGCACCCTTAATTAGGCTGTGAAAATTATTTTAAATGATAATCTTACATATCGAGAAAGATAAAGCTATATATCAGTTTTGCAGACCTTACATTAAAATGATCCTAAAACTCAAATTGTGATTTATAAATATTTAATAAAGAAAATAAATGTGTGGGAATGAAAAAAAGTCTGGTCTTCCTGCCTCTCTCTAAACACTACACAAAAATAGTAGTCTAAACTGCTCTTCCAGATCTCTGAGAAAGAGGATTTCAAAATCTCCCACAGTAACTTGTTTTGACAATTTAGGGCAACCTCAGCTTAGCCTAAATCCTGATTACTTAAATTCTCGGCTCATTCCCATATACCCAGTCCTTGGAGATGAGGCATACTGATGACTGCTTAGTCCTTTTTAGGCTAAGAAATAAAAAATATTCCCCACGACTAACAAAAATAAGAAAATTACTCTTCTTCATAGTTTTTTATTCAAATCAAGTTGGTTCACAAGGCTGTTAAGCTGAACTTAGAGCTTTCCCTATACATTCCATGCTAAAAATAGCACAGTGTGATTGTGAACAAAACATAAGTGTGCAACCTGCTTGAAAAAAAGCTCTTTAAATGTGGTTATTATAGGTAGCAAAGACAGTAGTACAGAATTTGTATGACATTGTAACCTAGTAAACAGTAATGTTCCACAAACTGAATAGGCCAAGATAGACAGAAACCTGTCCTATCTTGGCAAGAAGGAATCCAAAAGCATGCTTTCGTCTCAACGGTAAACAGAATGACCCTTTATTTTGTGGAAAGTTGCCAGTCTCTCATATAGGATAGCCACAATCCTTTATAAATTTTTAAGAGGCACAGGGAAAAGCAGACAAGTGCACTATTCTATTTAACAGCAAAGACACTGCCATCTCAAATAATATAATAGACCTAAGATGGGTCTTTAGGGGATTTGGCCACTCTCTATTTCCCTAGTCTGACCATAAAAGTGTCAAAACGTCCTCCTTCAAATATGAATAGAATTTTTCTAATCTCTGATACTTTGATGACTGAATAGTGCTGTGTGCTGGGGCTGAGAAGGTGGAGCGGAGTGGGAAAAGGTAAGTGAAAACCACTGGGTTTTACTTAAGATATTTATTCTCAAACTGCCTGCTGATTTATTTTTTCCATTACCATGTAAATTCTCTTGAAGGCAGAGCCCCCATCTTATGCCATTTTATCTCCAGTGTTTGTCACAAGTGCTTTGTATGCCGTAGTTATTCAGTAAGTTGTTAAACAAAATAAATAGATGGATAATGTTTCTCTAAAAGAGAAAAGAAAGGAAAAGATTTGGATTGAAAAAAAAATGAGTATAATTTTGAGCAATTTCAACCTCTAACACAGTACTTAGCAGATAATAACCTCATTATAAAGAATTATTGAATAAAGGAATAAGAAAATAAGTGCATGGAGGCTCTTTTCTATCTGTCTGTCTGCTATCTAACTAGCCATATATCATCTGAAAGGTCTGGAGGTTGGGAAATGATGATGTGTTGGGATTCAAAAGGTCAAACTGGAGCTTCTGTAAAATACTAACTAAAGACACAATATCTGGTAGTGAGCCTGGCTGAGGTGATGGGCACTCATTGAAGCAGGAATGATTTTTATATGTCAAGAAATCACAAACATATACAATGTTCTAATTTTTATTTTTATTTTAAAATTCACTATTTCAACACTGTGTCAATATCTTAAAATATTCTTTCAAAATTATCCACAGAAATACTGACAGATTCAATTTAAATCCAATGAATAACCATTTCCATAATCTATGTTTTACTTCTTGGCAAAGACACCTATTTTTAAAGCAATTTTAATTTTTACTTTAATCTGATTAAGGATTTAGAAGTACACTATGGCTATTTGTGTGCTTTTTTTTTTTAAACTACAAGAAAGCACACCATACATTTCAGAAACCTCCAGGACACTGTTAACAAAGCTAAATTGACATTACTAAGAAAACTGTACTGAGGAAAATATTTTGTGAAAATAAATATGCTTGCACATTCTCTTTATTCCCTATATACCTCATAGCCCCCCACCCACAAAAATCAGTGTCCTTTTATATTATCCTTCAAGCTGCACAAAAAGCCTGTATCTGGATGTAAATATATCAGAATTCCTGTGAGGATTCTGGGCCAGCAGGAATGCACACCCAGAGTGGGGGTGGGGCAGGGCTTTATGCAGCAGCTGACCCAAAGAAGGGAATTGGAAGAGGATGCAAATCCTTTCTCTCCCAAGCTTTTGGCCTCAATTCAGGCAAGCAATTTACTTCTGGAGGATTAATACTCCTCCTCTCAAAACTAATCTTCCTACATACAGATACCACCAATATCTTCTTAGGTCAATTAATTTTAGTGAGGACATTATTTACATAGCAAAGATAACTTAATGAAATCGGATGAAATACAGAAATATACATAAGGATTTAACTAGATATCTGTTCCTATAAAAATGCTATAGACAAAATTAAAAGCTACCCCCTCAAAAACAATTCAATAAATATATACAAATGCACAAACTATACATAGAGGAATGAAGATACTATGGACTCAGGTTTGGTGGGCAAGAGGAAAACAATAATATTCTGATATGTCACATAAATACAGACATTCCTTATTGCAAAAGGATTCTTTCATTTTCTCTGCTCTCCAGAATGCTGCTATTGGAACTTCATAGGGGTGGGTAGGAGGATATTAAAAAATAGAATTGTATTGCTTAAGAACAGATAGGTAAGAAATAAAGAGAAAAATAGTCTGAAGCTATGGTGGGGGGGGGGAGGGGGTGCTGACAGGCAGGGCAGCTGGGGTCTACCTGTTCATAATGTTTTGTCCCTAAATACTTTTAAATATTTTCCCTACTCTCTTAGTTTCCCTTCATTTTTCCCAATGTTGACAAGCCTCTAATATTTCATTTCAGGTTGGTCAACAAGCATACTCATTTTAAAAAGGCTAAACTGTAATGGTACATGATCATTCTGAGATAAATGTAAACTAATCCACACAACCTGCTTTCCTGTTACCCTTGAGGTCAACTGGTATCGGAAAAGTTCTTTACATTAGTGTATATACTTTGTTGTATTCACATGTTACCTGAACATTCTCACAGGAAAAGTGTCATGAAATACAGAAACTGACAATAACAATCAGAAGGTTTTGATTGGAACTTGTGTTACAGGGCACCCCGATATAAAATAGGGTGCCTGTCTGTGGGTTCTCACCTGTGCGCTTAAAAGGGACTTATAAGACTCAACTGCAGACACACACAATAAAATTAATAAAAAGTTTATTTACAAAAAGGGAAGGGAAAGAGATAAAGAATAAATTGGTGAATGTGTCCTACCAGTTCCGCTGAGCTGGAATCTCAATGGCGCACTGAAAAACCTAGTGATCAACAACCAAGAACAAGAGTGCCCCCAAAGCTCACATGTCTGGTTAAAATACCAAAACACCTTGTTTAACTCCACCCTCAGTCCCCAGCATTCTTTCTTCGGTGATGATGGCACCATGGGATTCGTAGTCCTAGATGTCCTGGATCTCTCTGGCCTGAGGTGGGGGTGGGGCCCTGGGACACTCCCCTTTCCTGACGACCACCCTCTTAAACTTGGAAGAAGGTAATTTTGGATTTTAAAATCTACCCAGCAACAATACTATATATGTGAATGTATTTATGCAGTGGAGAGCCTGAAGTATGTGTATGCTGCACCCCTGGAAAGAAGGGGACAGAATGGGAGGGTACAGAGTTCAAAGGGCACCAAGGACAAACTTTTTATAATTCAAAACTTTGTCTAAGACCAGCTCAGGAAGTAAGTTCTCCCTTCTCCTACAAGCATCCTTCCTAACCTCAGTGCTCTCACTCAATCCAGAATTCAGTATAGTAGTGAAAGGATTTGGGTCATAAGTGACATCAAGTGATAGATCCTTTTCCTCTACCAAGAAGAAAGGAGTATCCTTATTTCAAAGACAGAGATACAGAGGAATCTAGAGGAACGAGCCATGCAAAGTTCCCCCAATTTCTTATCCTTAGCTCATATCCTCTGGTTCTATCATGTTTTCCCATGAGGTTTCCTCTTCAAACCTAGCATAAAAACACTCAGCTTTAACCACTTCTTCAGGGCTCCATTTCCTTATGAAGTCTCCCGTGTCATGTAAAACTTGTATTAAATAAATTTGTATACCTTTCTCTTGTAAATTTATCTTTCTTATAGCGCCCCAACAGGGACTGTAGAAGGGTAGAAGGAAAAGAACCTTTTTTCTTTCCCTCACTACTATTACATATTTACAATGTGAGTTAAATAAGCTTGTATGGATTACTCTGCAACACTACCATTTTAAATACTCTTTATATAGAAGATTGTACTGAAATGCCAAATATCAAATTTACAAATATAGAGCATAATCCCATTTGATGCTTGTCTCCTACAAATATGAATTCAGGAATTGGGGCTTGAAAGCTGAACATAATGACTTTGACACCTTGGGGTTGGATCAATATGAAAATGAGTTCTTTTTAAAGACAGAGCGAAGTATCTTGTTAATTCAAGTCTCTGTTAAAAAAAAGTTACCCATGACACTTGTTAAAAAAAGTAAGGCAGACTTTATTTGAGCAATCATGATAGGCAGAGGAACTATGCTATGGGGTTATGTATCAAGGGAGAGACACTGCTTAACTCTCACTACAACAGGGAAAAGTGGGGGTTTATAGACACAAGTGAGAGGGCAGAAGAGTGTGTGGACAAGACATCACTAAGAGGGTAGGGTAATTCTTTGTTAAACTGACCTAACAGGCTTCTTGCTGAAGGCAGGCCAGGGTGATCAGATATTATTTGGGGGTTGCAGGACATGAGGAATTTGGTCAGATATTAGGGTGATGAGATACTGAAGGTAGGGAAATTCTGGTTGAAATGACTTCACAAGGATCTTGTAAAACTGGTCTCTACAATGACAGAGATGAAGCCCAAGATCAGGCCTAGTTGAGAAAAGGGCTCCAAGAAGCCTGACTAGTTTGGTCAAGGGAATAACCTGTTAAAATCTGCTAGGCAAAGGGCCTCCCTGATGGTGCAATGGGTTAAGTCTCAGCACTATGAAGCTATCCACAGCCACCACAGCACAAATTCAATCCCGGGCCAGGGAGCTTCCCACATGGCACAGCAGACCTCTCCTGCCTTGCCCGCTGCTCCTCTAAGCATTGTATTTCAGTCAATCTGCCTGTTCTGCTCCCAATTCTCTCTTTGGTGAATCCTCTCACACCTCACACCTCTGGCCTACACACCAGCATTGTATGCGATAAATAAATAAAACTATAAAAAAAAATCTGCTAGGCCAAGTAAAGCTGGAGATTTGCTATTGTCAAAAGTGAGGTCATATTGCTTTTTGGGAAGGAGGAAGGGCTGTGGGTACACTGCATCTATCTGAAGTAGGTATAGAGGACCTTCCAGGTAAATTGCTAGGAAGGATATGCCAGAAAAGAATAATGTGTGACAAATCAATTTAGAATGATTATCTGCGGTTGAAGTTAATTTAGGGAGATAAAACATACTTGTTTCTCAAGGAAATGTAAAACTATTTTTGGTTTGCCAGTAAACAAAACAACTTTCAACTACAATGAAATATCACTTCACATCTGTAAGAATGGCTAATATCAAAAGAATAACAAGTGTTGATGAGGTTATAGAGAAAAGGGAGCCTTTGTTAGTTCCCTTTGTTAGTGGGACTTTAAATTGGTATAACACTATGAAAAATGGTATGGAGATCTCTCAAAAAGTCAATTATTACCAATAGACACAGCTATTCCATTTCTGGGTATCTACTCTAGGAACATGCAACCCTAATTGGAAGAGATATATATCCCCTATGTTCACTGCACAATTACAGTGCAAATGTATTATGCGCAATTACAAAGACATGGAAACAACTCAGGTGCCTATCAATGGGTAAATAGATTTAAAAAATGATATAGTACATACACACAATGAAATACTACATGGCTATAAAAGATGACATCTTGCCATTTGCAACAACATGGATGGATTTTGAGGTAATTATGCTAAGTGATGTAAGTCAAGAGAAAGACAAATACCATATGATTTCACTTGTGTGTAAAATAAAAAGACAAAACACAACAAAAACAAACTGTTAGATTCTGACAACACAGTGATGGTTACCAGAGAGGAAAGGGGATGGGTAAAGGTTAAGGAGGTCCACTGGATGGTGGTTGATGGAAACTAGCCTTTTGGTGGTGATCATAACGCCAACATCAAAGTATAAAGCAGTACACTTGAAACTTACACAACATTCTAAGCCAAAGTTACCTCAACTAAAAAAAACAAAACAAAAAACCCAACCAACTTTCACAGTACACTTAAAGGGTGTTACTACTCACATCTTTCAAATCTAGGTATAGATAATGACAGCAAGACGTTCCATCGAAAACCTCTGACAATCTTGTGATTTGCCATTTTATTGACGTAATACTCGTTTACAATACTGCATATGATAAAGAGGCATAGGATTGCACCCTTCAGAAGGATGTTACCAGGTCACACCAACTAGCAAGGCACCATAGTCTATTTACAGTGAAGTTTAAATAGAGATTGCAATATAGGAACAAATGACTATACTGGTATTTAAATTAACTAATATTGTTTTTTATTTTAAAAAAGTAAGATTTGATCACTACTGTCTTCTATTCTTTGTTACATGTAAGAAAAGGTGAAGTTCAACACTGACCTTCCTCAAAGTTGCCAACTTTCTCTCCAGGTAGGACAATTGGGAAAAAATAAAAACTTGGCTAAAATAAATTACTCTAGGGAAAGAGGAATCAGTTCCTAAGAGAACTGGTGGGGACAATGGAGGAAGCAACAAAGAGGAACAGAAGAAATTTTGGCATAGGAAAAGAGGGGCACAGGCTTCAGGGAAAGGTCAAGGACTTGGGGCTGGGTTCCTCCTTCCTCTTACACCTAACTCAGTCCTCTCAGTCACTGACCTCCTTCTCACTCATCTCCCCAATTCTCTCCATCCTTCTCCCATGTTTTTCTTTGCCCTCTACTCTCCAACTCCAATTCTAAGATATCTCCATCATTTAATCCAATAGACTAAGGCACCGAAACTGCCTCTGAGAGAAATACAAATGATTAATGAAAACAAACAAAAAAAAGATGTCTAGTCTCAGTAATATTCTGAGAATCAGAATATTACCAAAGACAGACATATATTTTTTAACATAATCAAAATTCATTTGGCATTTACATTAGGTAACATCATTACGTGCTCAAAGTTGAGTTGTAATTTTAAAGACAGACATTTTGAAAAGGTCTTGAAGGGTGCATATAATCAGACTGGTTTTCCAAACATCTACGTATGTACATCTGTATTAGTCCCTATTTAAATGCAGCACAGCCTGTAAAAGATTTAAATTACTGAAATTACAAAAAAAGTATTATAATTAACAAAATTATTGGTATTTTGGTATTTAAAATAGCGTGAACACTGGACTAACTCAAATTGATAGCTCAATGATTGCCAAACTAAATGACTGTTTTCAATGGCTAGTGTGCATTATAATACAGCAACTTAAAAGTTTATGTGTCAGATGTGAAAGCTATGTCATCCTGGACACTTAAGCCCGTGATGCTTAACTCTAGGTACACATCACAAACATTCCCCACCAACCCTCATTCTGAGGGGTTGGACACAAGCATCTATATTCTTTAAAGTTTCTTGGGTGATTTTGACACACAATTCTGGTTAAGAGTTATTGTCTTGGGCCTCCCTGGTGGCGCAACAGGTTAAGCGCAGCATTGTGAGGCGACCCAGACCCACTGCAGCACGAGTTCAATACCCAGCCAGGGAGATTCCCACATGGTGCAGCAGACCTCTCCTGCCTTGCCCGCTGCTCCCCTCAGCAGTGTACTTCAGTTGATCTGCCTGTTCTGCTCGCCACTCTGTCTCGGGTGAATCCTATCACCACTCCACACATCCGGCCTACACCCCAGCTTGTATGCATAAATAAATAAATCTTCAAAAAAAAAAGTTATTGTCTTGGGTCCTCCCTAGTGTCCACTGAGTTAAGTCTCACCTGTAAGGCCTGAGTTTGATCTCCGACCAGGGAGCTAATCCACACATGGTACAACAGTCATCTCCTGTCTCACCCGCTATACCCCTTAGCAGTGTATTTCAGTAAATCCACCTGTTCTGCTCCCTACTCTGTCTCTGGTGAATCCTCTCCCCCCACCCCTCTAGCCTACACCCCAGTTCTACACACACACCCCACACACACACACCCACACACATAATTTTTTAAAAAGTCACTGTCTTAGTGGATATAAAATATTATTAAATTCAACAGTCAAATGTTCTTCTCATAGTCACAGCAAAAGGCTAAGATCTCATGTGCACAGCTGTTTTTCTTACAAATCCATTACTAATTTCATCATCTTCTTGGGTTAGTTTTTATTTGATGTACACTACAGTAGCACAGTTAAAAAACATTTAAACTTTCCTCCCCACACTGCCAGGAAAGCAATTTAAAAAAACAAAGGAAAGTTTACTAGGTAATACATTTAGAGGTGGGCTAAGACTTAGTTTTTACTTTGAAATGCGAGGCTATCAATGCACAGCATTGGATGAGGACTAGGAAGAAGTGAAGATAAGATAGAAAGAGGAAGCTGGATGGTCATCAAACTCTTCCTGAAACATGTCCTCAGAGCATGGACTCAATATTTTATTTACAATGATGACAACTAAGCATGTATGCTCATTTTTAAATGGAATCAAAAGTAAAACCTCAAGATTTAATCTATTTTCAGCTCACATATTTTGATATATCTATTTAACTCTTACACTAATATTAAAAATCCAGAACTGGTTGCATGACTGTATACCATGGGCCAGTTTCTTAACCTCAAGTTATTTTCTTTGATTTCTCATCTATGCATTATGAAAAACTAAAGCTTATTAACATACCTTGGGTCAAGAAGACTCCTCAAAAATTTGAAAAGCAAAACCTGGTTCTGAATAGGAAAACAATAAAAAATACAATTAAATATTAAAACAAATTCTCCACCCTCTGCCATGGGAAAGAATGACTCTAGACCATCCCTTCAAACTGTACACATGTGGCTATTTTCATTAAGCTCTCTGTAAAAAGGTAAAATTCTAAAGAATCATTTGGAGACCATTTTTTCTAATTACAGTTACACATTCAATTTTCAGTGCAGTAGAAACATAACACCACCACCTTGTTATTTCCCCAATCCTGCCCCCTGCAAAAGAAAAAAAAGTCCTCTGCTGAGACAAAACCCTGGTTCCCTTCAGGAGGATCATCCCAGTGGCAGGTGCTTTAAGTTGCTCTGCTGGTGGTGAGTTCTGGCTACGCTGAGGAATTCACACTGCCTCACCTGGTCCTCCATGTGGAAAGGCCCATTATGTGAGAGTCAATCCAGGGAGAGTGGGGGTTTGAGGCCCAAGAACCAGTGCCTCCAAAAGAACTCATGAACTCCGCAATATAATCAACTACACAAAAGATGGCAAACTGCAACATGTTAGCAATCAATGTGTCATAAAATCTGGGTTTTATTTCTTCCACTTATTAGATACCTAACTTTGTATAAGTCACTGTTCCTCTCAGTAGTTCAGTTTCCTTTTGTGAAAAAAGAGAACAGAAGTATTTTCCTGCCTCTGTACAGTATAGGGGTGAGAATTAAGTGAGTTAAATCTTAGAATACTACATGAGTATAATAGTGTTTCTAAGTTTTTAGGAAAGTTAAGAAAAAATTATTAGTTTAGTGTTTTTTCATTATTTTTGAAACATTCAAACTTCATGTATAAAAACAGGGAACTCTCACAACTGAAAAGGAGTAAAGCCATCAGAATATAAGTATTTTAAATAGATTTATCAGGCTTTGAGTTTTCTCTTTTCCCGGCTTACCATTTTGTTTTATTTTATACAACTTTCTTTATACTTAGAAAAATACTCTATCTTATTCTTCATTTTAAGAATTCTGAAAACACTGATAGCAGGCATATCTGTTGCCATCAATAGTACAAAATGTACACAGGATTTTCACACAAAGTTCTTCACCAATATTAATGTTTCATTTTTTAAAATGAAATGTGTAAGACTCCACAAACGCCCCATGGTCAAAAAGCTGCCTTTGAAAAAAAAATTATAACACCTCAGCTTTTAGATAGCTGGTGAATTTATGTATCTGATGATATTATATTCATTTACCTGGCCATTCTGCCTCTACTGTCTTTAGGGACTACAGGCAGAATAAAATCCTGCAATTAATAATCTTACATTTTAGATGATGATAACAACACTGGAGGTGAGAGGATTCATCAAAACTGCTGACATTTAAAGGGAAGAGAGGCCCTGTGGGTTTAGAGCAGTTTTAGAAGAGCTGTCCCATTGCCTCCTCACTAGAATGGAGTGGATGGCCCGCCATGTACTTGCTCAGAATCCCGGCAGTGCTCTATCGTCATACAGGTCAAACTACTCTGCACTTGTTCTTTGGGTTATCTGAGCACAGTGACATCTTATACATTTTTTATTACAAACACTTAATGCTTTTGGTGCACAGCAGGTAGATAAATATTTATTGAGTTAAAGATGAGTCTTTATCATGAGTTAATGGACCTCATCATACTGGACAATCATGTATCAGGTGGGGAGTCATTTTTAACTTCTCCCATCAGATTCAACTCATTTCCAGGCCCTATACTCTTTACTTCAAAATCATATCCCGGCTCTGTCCTCTCCACTACCACTGACTTAGCTTTGATCTTCACCATCTTTTGCCTAGACCTTTTGCATTCTAACTGACCCAGCTGGTCTCTCCTTCATTTCCTTTCTTTGCCAGTCCATTCTCTACAGTACTTACTTTGTCATAAAATGATCTAATTATGTCATTCCTTTGCTTAAAAAGCTAGTAATTCTCTAGTACATAGAAGTTACTATATATATTTCTTAGCATTAAATATAAGATTGTTCACTATCAGGTCTCAGACTCTATTTTCCAGCCTCTGTACTTTTAAGTCCACCTCTCCAACATACCTTTTAGAGCTTAATTGAATACTTCTTCCACGATTGTCCAATCCACATCATGTTAACTTGGACCTGAGCATTCTCTGATTATGCATGTTGCTTCAGACCTTTAAGACTTCACATACCCAGAATGCTTTAAACAGAAAGCCCTTCCCAAAGCTCTGCCCTGAAAACTGGTACCAATCATTCAAGACCTAGTTCAGCCTGTCTAGGAATTTTAGTTTGATTTTTTCACATTCTATCACCACCCCTCCTTGTTCCTATAATCCCCTTTTCCATATCTTTGGTGTAGTGTTGATAACAGTATACTGTGATTTTGTAAGTGCTTCTCTGTTCTGTTAGGGAAAAGAAAGAGAATATTCTTATTTGTGTGCCCAGGTCCTACCAAACTATGATACAGAGTGGGACCACAATTAAGTGTTTAAATGAAAGAATTTCATAACTTTGTGTCCCATGCTGAGAGCCTCCTACTCACTGCTCTGGTGTCCATCTTGCATACTTACCTCCTGCTACTATTATTGCCACTGGACCCTGGCTGGGCTTCATGTCCCTGTCATCGTCTTGCCATAATGATACTGAGCAAACCTTACCACTAGCACTGCCAGGGTAGTGAGAAGTAAAATAGTAGCTCTCTTAAACAATACTTCAAACTGAGCTTCTCCATATTTAGCATTAATAATACCTGCATTCTAGTTAAGATTTTCTAAGAAAAATTCTAAATCATCAGCATTAA
The DNA here is from genome assembly GCA_004024925.1 of Scalopus aquaticus. NCBI lineage: Eukaryota > Metazoa > Chordata > Mammalia > Eulipotyphla > Talpidae > Scalopus > Scalopus aquaticus. The sequence goes on along the minus strand of PVIJ01018005.1, from coordinate 10,605 downwards.
CCTAATTTGGGGATGACAAACAACATTAACTCAAAAAGAATAGTATTATAGTTCCCATAGTAAAAGAAAATACAGGTTGACATATTAGGGAATCTTTTGAGAATTATGTTTTCCAGAATAAGTACAAGATATAGTTTCAAAAATGTTTCTGTGATGTGAAATTTGTCATGCAGAAAGATGAATACCCTCAATTCTGGACTAAAAGGTCACCACACAACTGCTCCCAGATATTGATACAAACACTCACAATATGTAGAAGCTACCATTAAATACTAGCCATCATTTGAAGATATTACTACAATCAAAAATTAGGGTAGATAATCAATAGGTAGATAATCAATAACTCTCTTCCACTAGATATTTCTTTCCAATATATTTTTGCAATATTTACCTGAAGTTTTTTAATGACTGTTTCAATCTCTCCAGAAAAGTGAGTTGTAACTAGTTCTGCAGCTTTACAGGGCTTCAGAGACACAAGTTCCTAGAGTGAAAGAAAAAAGAAAAAATGATCTTTAATGTTGATAGAATTGCTATAGATATGAAGCATAATCATCTACCTCAATATTGTCACAAGTCTCTACACTGCATTTTAGGAGACGCTGATAGAGAGCCTCAATTTAAAGGCACATTGCAAATAAACAAAATTAGTAATGTGCAATACAAAATATCAGATTATGATTTTAAAAAAAGAATAATTCAGAATTAGGAAATGAAATGCACTTAGGAAATGAAAGCACTAAAATTCTGGATTTAAGCCATGATATCTATAAGATGAACAGAAGAACAAAAGCTTCCCAAGTTCCCTGTCAGTGAATTTCACCCTTGAGCTTAAAGTAATAACTTGAAGAAGAAGAAGAAAAAAAGAGTATCGCTGCAATTTCTTTGGCTAAGAATTCTGAAACTTTTCTTCTGGTGTTTGGTAGATTTAGAAGCCAGCAGAGTCTTAAAAAATAGCCTTAAGATCATAAATCTTAAAAGCGGTTAAGACATTGACCACTGTTAAAGAATGATTGTTGGTATTTCTGTCATATCTAAGACTTCTGACCTGCCATCTCCTCAAACTTCCCTCAACACTTCTGGCTGCCCTTTTCTTCTTTAAACTTTCTTCTTATATGGGTTGCGTGACTCACTATTACACTTTTACAATTGATGTTACACGACTAAAATGCAAGGACCAACTACATATCAAACACAGTACATTACTAAATAAAACTTAAACAAGTTACTCTGATTGCAATATGAGTTATCTAATAATTTTGTTAGCATTTGTAGATTAATAATAATTACTTGACACAAATAACTGAAGTGTATAGTATTTTTAGACATCTCAAAACAGAGAAGGTACAATTAACCAATATCACAAGCTATTACTACTGATCTGTAGACACCAGAAAGAAAAAAAAATATTATGAATTTATGTCAAGAATTTAAAAACTAAGATAAAACAGATAACATACAAGAAAAATATAATTTAATATACTGCTTAAGACATAGAATCGGGGTGGGGGAGGGGAGGATAAGGGCACAAAATGGAAGAGAGGAGAATACAGGGGACCATGGAGATGGATCACGGGTGAATTGGTGGTGGGCTGCCCAAGGGGAATACAAAATGTAAAAGACATAAATAACAACAACAACAAAAAAGACATAGAATCTGCATTGATTTTTAACCATTTAATTATTGGGCTGTTGGAAAAGTCATGACATATTTTTTTCTGTTTTCTACGCAAAAATGTGTCATGACTTTTCTTACAACCCAATAAATAGTCAAAAATCATACCATATGTAAAACTCCAGGCCCACATATTACAAGAGACCTACAGATAAAATAGGCAAAAGACTTGGAACAGGCTCATCACAGAAAGGAAACTGGCCAAGGAACATGAAAAGCCTATCAATCTCAGTAGTAATTAAGGAAATATAAAGTTAAAACACATAAAATGTGATGCTGGCATCTACTGCAGTTTAAAATAATTCCAATTCTTTAGCAATTATATATACCAGAACAGAGATTATTAAACATTAGCAAACAACAAAATTACCAGGAGGACATATTAAAACACATATGTTGGGTCCTATTTCCCCAAGTTTCTGATTCAGCAGATCTGAGGTGAAGACTGGTAACTGCATATCTATGAAGTTCTCTGGTGAGAACTTTACAGAACTTATAAAGCTGGTTTGCAAATGAAACCGAGAACCAATATCCCAGAGAAATGCATGTGGTTGTCTCAAGATACATTTCTAAGTATGATCACAGATGGAATGTCCATCAATAGCAAACTGTGATATACTTGTAAAACAGAATACTATACAACAATAAAAATAAACCATGGCTACATACAACAAAATATACAAACTTTCAAGGAATACCAAGGAAAAAAAGATAGGATATAAAGTATTTCATTTACATAATTCAGAAACAGACAAAATAAAAAATTTAGGGATGCAAGCATATGCAGTAATAGTATACAGAAAGGCAAAATAGTATCACAAAAACCAGGATAATGGGGAAATCAGAGAAGGCAGGGCATTATGATCAGGAAACTATACATGGAACAATCTATAGTACCAGAAATACTGTATTTCTTCATCTTATTGCTTTTTAATTTTTTTATTAATTTGTACATTTGTTTTATGAACTTTTTTGAATTTTTCTTATATTTCAAGTAGGAAAATATTCTTCAAAAATCTGGTGAAATGTGTTTTGGCCATATTGGAAAAACCATCTAAACCAGAGATTCTTTACCTGGAATCCACAGACCAATATAACAATGGTTTTTGTGAGGTCTGTGGATCCATAGAATTATAAACAAAATTATGTATCTGTGCACATGCAAAATATTATGAAGCAGAGATTCAAATCTTTCATTAAATTCCCCAAAGAGATCAACCCCAAAACTGTTAAGAACCACCAGTCTATACACTATGTATACTGTCAAAAAACTTCATTGTGAGGACTTTTCCTGTAAAATATTTCCTGTTGATTTTATTTATATTACTGAAGACAAAGAAGTCCTTTGACAAAAACTCTATATACTTGTAATCTTGGCCTTAAGAGATATCAAAAAGTTCAGGATGAAAAAATGTGTAGATGTAGGAAAAATACTCAGCAGAAACAAATGTTGGGCAGCAAAAATACTTCTTGGCTCTCCTGTATGAGTTTTCTGCTGAGTAATTTGTTTGCTCATTGATTAATTCATCATATTCACATTATGCAGAGACATAGCTTCATTTTTGGATGTCTGGAGTCCATGTGCTCAAACCACTGTACAATGCAGATGAAGTAAGATGAAAAATGAGCTGTAATGTAACTATGGAGACTTAAAGGGAATGATGAAAGGGAAGAGAATACAAAATGATTAAAGGAAAAAAAAATAAGTCAAAGTAAGAGATATTCTTAGGTTTTTTTTTTTTTTTCGCCAAGCCGTATTTATCTTGTTGTTTGCAGGAAAATGATAACATTAAATAAATACACGTCTTCAATCCTATAGATGAAAGTGTGGAAATTACACAAGACCACACATCTGATGACCGGCTGTACCATTTTTCATACCAGATGTTTCACATAAAATGCTGTTCACCTTCCCAAACTTTACAACTTTCACGAACTAGAAATTCACATCATATGCAAAGTTTTCTCCAAGTTTCAGAGCTCATCTTTTCATATAATTTTTCACATGTATAAAAAATTTTCAAACACCCGAATAATGTTGACTAGTCATTCATTTCACTCTATTTCTAAACCCATCACCAGATGTACCCCATACAAAAAAGACAGAAAAGTCATAGATATAAACATTATTTCCAAAATTAAGATTGCCTCAGCACCTTCTGCTACTACTTTTTCTTCAGTGACCCATTAAAAAGAATAGATTTCAACAAAGCTGTTAGCTTGGTTGGCCTCAGTGGGATACAGGATGGCATGAACCTAAGCACTAAAGTGAGGACTGAATTTTAGGGCACCCTGTAAAAATGAGCTGTGACCACATGTTCATCACACATGTATTAGTCTCTCCACTTATGCTTCTATAAACAGATTTTTTTAAAAAAAACTTTTTGTTTTGAAGTCAATTCTTTTGTTGCTACAAAAGGACATGCAGAAACAAACAAAACCAGAATCACCACCCTGTCGCACAGGAGGGGGAAGACATCAGAGAGAACAATGCATTACAGCAATGTTTCTAAAACACCATTGGGTGACTGGAAAGAATGGCTCCTGTCATGTCTCATAGAGAAACACCAGAAGTTCTCTCGGAATCACCCTAAGAACTTTGTAAAAACCCACTAATAATTCTAGTTTGTCAACGAGCTGATTAAACATTTGCTATTTTCAAAAGTCATGATATAATAAACTACATACGAGATAGGCTTTGTGAATACAAATGTGAAGTAGAATAAATTATCTGGAAAAAAAAAACCTTTAATCCTTCGGTAAATCAACTCAATAATATGATACCTGCCATTATTTAGTTGGGATAAAGTTAAGTTAGGAGATATCCACACAAGCGGAGAATAAAAGTTTGTTGAATTAGTACCTCAATGTGATCCATTGCTTTCTGCCACACAGACTGCTTCTCTTCTGCACTGTGTCCAGGGATGGATAAGATATTGTGAATATAGTTAAAGACTTCTTCCTGAAGAGCACAAGATAACAGAATTCACTCATTCATTCACTCAGGCAATAGTCAGTTAATACCTACTATCTGTTCCAGTCTTAGGAAATACACTACTGTTTGGACATGGAAAACCACTTGGAAATAGGTGGAGTGTTAGAAGTTACAAACTTGCTCCAATTTACTTGGGCCTCAATTTCATTAACCTAAAAGGAATTATCAGATTTTATCTTTGGTGGTCCCTGTCCACATCCTCAATTTTATCTCAAATCACTCTCACTCTTATCTATTGTGCTCTATCTACACTCATCTTCACTTTATCTATACCATATTTATTCAGTGCCTTGAAGATGTCAAACGTTTCCTCCACCTCAGGGCTTTGCATAAACTGTTCTCTATCCTGGAACACTTAATCAATGACTTTTTGTTTGACTTCTTAAATTCTCAAACATAGTTTACATGTCATTTCCTCTCACATTCCTTTCTTGACCACTCTGTGTAAGTCAGTTCCCTAATCATCCCTTAAAACTGTACCCAGTTTCTCTTCTCTAGTGCTTATTTTATTTTGTAATTATCTATTTGGTTTCCTATTGTCAGATTCCAACACTAACCTATAAGTTCTAAAATTGCAGAAACTAATGCCTGCTTTACTTATCGATTTGTTACTTGGCTAATAGCAGGTACTCAATAAAAAACTTGACTAAATGAAGAAAATCTTGAATCAACAAACAAATATCCAGATATTTCCACGGAAGAGTTACACCCACTGAATAGTTTTTTCTACTGAAAAAGGAGTGGGGAAATTGAGTACAGAAAGGGCAAAACAGTCTCTTAACTCACCTCTCTTAGCGGGTCACGCAAATAGCAATCAATAATTTTGTCATATTGGTGTCCTCTTTCATACATAAATTCACAAATTTGATAGCTAGAACATTAAAGGAAAACATTCAGTGTAATAAACGGGCAGGTACTTATTAGCTTATTGCTTCAAGAAGTTTGTTCAGTAAACTAAGGTATTAAAAAAAATGAATACAGTAGATGTGAATTACACTGTTAAATGGAGTTATAAAATTTAAGGGAGATGAGTATCTGCCATTCCTTTATGAAATGCCATGAAAATTTTAAAACACTAGAAAACTGTTATTTCATTTTCATACTAAAATAAATGTACAAAAACTTCAAATTTACTCTGTCAACTTTCGCAAATTTTACTGAGACGTAGACTTGAAAGGCAAAAACTTTCACACTTAGGTTTTTCATTATCTGCATAATGCATCAATAAATAAGACTTAGTGAAATGTAATTTAATATTCCTATAGGAACTAAGATATGGCTTCAAATCAACTTACAACTCTGCTTTTTCTGCCATACGGATGAGTCGATTCTCTTCAAATTGAACTATGCCTCCAGCTTGCAGCAATTCTAAAAGAACCTGAACATTTAAAGTGAGTAATAACACTTTGGAAGCAACTTTTATTTACTAGCACTTTATGAATCTACTCAGCCACACAAACCATAGTATTTTTTCTTCTATCTTATTACTTGATGCTTTTACATCTTACATCTTAGAAAAAGATAAATGGCTCTGTTTTTCATAATGGAAGATATGCCATAGTGTTCGCAAATAGTTATAATATTGAAATGATTCTCCATTTAGCAAAAATGTGTCCACAAACAGAGAGCCCTTGAATAACATGGATTTGAACTGCACGGTCACTTATATGTCAGTTTTCTTCTAAATAGATGATATAAACTTACAGTTTCAATAAAAGCAGTATGATACTGTAAATGTATTTTATAAGTTTTTTAATAAGATTTTCTTTTCCCTAGCTTACTTATATTCTAAGAGTACAGTATTTAATACAAATAATATAGAAAATAAGTGTTAATCAATTGTTTTTGTTATCAGGAAAACTTCTGGGCAGATAGGTTAAATGCAGATTTTGACTGTGCAGGGCGTGGCATCCCTACCCCCTACAATGTTGAGGGATAAACTGTGTATTTTTTCAAAAAGTAAACTTTTGTCTGCTGTTGTTACGTCTCATGGGTCTTTAAAATCTGTGGTCCACATGTAGCATCCATGTTCACATGTTAATTTTTCTAATTAGACATTGGTGGTTTCACAGCAGCATTATTCACAACAGTCAGAGTGAAAACAACTAAAATGTCCATTTATGGATGAAGACATAAAATGCGGTATATCCAGGTACCAGAATATTTTCAGACTTAACAAAGAATGATATTCTGACAAATGCCACAAACATTATGTTTAGCTGAGAAAACACTTACAAATAAAAACATTAGGGTAAGTGAAAAAATGTCAGTCACAAAAGGACAGATACTGTATGATTTCGTTTACATAAGAGACTTAAAGTAGTCATAAGAGACAAAAAGTTGAATGATAGTTGTCAGGAGTTAGGGGAGGGATAAGGGAGTTTATTGCTTAATGGGTACAGGGTTTCAGTTTGGGAAGATAAAAATGTTCTGGAGGTGACTACTGGTGACATTTGCATAAGAGGAAGAATATACATAATGTCATTGAATTGCATGCATTAAAATGGTTAAAATGATTAACTTTGTGGCATACGTATTTTACCACAATAAAAAACAAACCCACCAGGGTTCATATGAGTAATTTTTACCCTACTAATCAACTGATTAAAAAAAGATGATTAGGATATTGGAAATAAACTTCAAAAATTGTAAGAGTCAATATGGAGTCCTTAGAGCAATATGGAAAGGATCTCCCTGGTATTTTAGTTCAAGGTCCAGAATAACCTGACCCTTCTCAGAATTCTAGGAAACCATTTAACAAAGTATTTTTCAAACACAGGAAATTGATTATTTTCAAGATAAATTTTTATCAGCATACAACTTACAATACTAAAAAATATTTCATGTAACAAATTTTGACATATAACAAAAGATACATGGGGACCCCCCTGGGTGAGAGGCGAAAGAACTGTACTCTTATCATAGTTGTGACCTTCAGCAACTTACTTCATCAGTGTTTTCTATTTCTAAAATAGGAGGGAAAAAAAACAGACTGAAAAATTACAGGGGACTCCCAGTAACAGAATATGAGTATACCATGACCACTTTTCAAAGTTTGGCTTTTAGTTGTTTTTATTTCTGCTTATTTTATATGAAGTTATTTATATGAAATGCTTTTATCATTTTACACAGCAATACCATACATATCATGGTCCACTTTCCTGACAATAGGGTAATAGGGGCAACTTGAGGGATGCACATGACTATTTGTACTCAGTATAATTTAAGAGAAAACCAACACTTTAGCAGCTGTTCGCTCCCCTAAAATAGTCTGCAGAAGCCACTTGGCCACAGCTGTACAGAGAAAGGGGTCACTGTTACTATCCTATATTCTTTAACTGAGTCTCACCCTCCCAGCTGTGCACTATTACCATAAAAACTGAGCACAACTCAGAGTACTTCCTTTTGTAGCTTACTTATCTGACAGTGTGGCTATCAATTTTAAACAGGTTGACTCACTTAATGCTCATAATTATAGCAGGTAAGCTTTTTAAGACTCTTCTGAAAGAGACCCTCAAGAGTGGCGTAGAAGTACAAAGAAGCAATAATCAAATAATTCCAATCTCATAGTGATTAGCGGAGGAACTGATGGATTCCAGTTTCCAGAAATGGTTAGTTAGCCTAACACAGAGGGACTATGGGCACTCCCAAAAGTGGAGTGTCCCAATATTCAGGATTCTGCCATCTTTCCAGTTCAGGACCAAAGCAGTTATGAATGGTTACCAGAGTAATGACACTGGTGGAAAGCAGTGTACAACTGTTCCTTCAAAATGGAGAACGATGAAGTATTCTCTTTGATGTCAGGCTGAATGCAGGACAGGTCCAGTCTGCCCAGAAATTTAGTATGCTAAAAGTTCTTTATATATGTGCTACTACTACTAACCAACCACACTATTTTCTGGTTTCCTCTATCTAGCGTAGTATTAGTGTTGGGCACAAGTCATTTTTCCCTTATGTCTCCTGAGGTCTAGCACAAAGGGGTTCTTTTTCTGGCTTACTATGTCTTCTTTCCAATTCTTTAGCAAAGAGAGGTCTAATAGTTCACACCTGTTGTCTTTCAGAGTGTCGGGAGTCGTCGTCAGGACTGCAGAGGAATTCAAGAACCTGGTCAAAGAATAGTTTTTTTTTAAATTGGATACGAGCATGCATGCTATTACACTGTCATAGTGAATACAACAATAACTGCCCTTTTTATATCACCAGTTTATTCACACTTGCCCATTGTAAATACCACAGGTACGTGTCATCTTCCCAACTAATTGGCCTAGTATGTAACACAGCTTAATATTTATCTTACACATATTTCTTTATGTTTAGAAACATGACTAGCAGTGCTCAATAAATGCTGGCCATTATTACCAACTTTTTCTGGATAAAAAAGTATTTTCTTTGCTAACCATAGATATGTAGGAAAGTATTTAAATGGGATTAGGAGATACCTTTAGAGTAAAAGTCATTTGTTACGTAAATTCAGATTTTCTAAAAGTAATCTCTCCATCAGTCCTACTATCAATGAAATAGGTGATGCTTAAAATGGAAAATTCTTGAGCAGAGAACTCTAGGCAATTTACAGCAACAGAATAATGGAGAGAACAAAATTTCTATGATTCAATCACCACAAACCATACTCCCATGATGCCAAGTTATTAGGCAAAATCATTCTTACCCAGACACATCATTGAAAAAATACAAGCAATTAATTTAGATCCATGTTAAAACTTAAATAGGCTTCCTCCTAATAAGACACTTGTCCAGCAGACTATTACAATCTGCAACAGTGTAATTCAATACCTTTTCTATGGATAATAAACAGAATAAAAACAATTCCTGTCCTCATTGTTAAGGTCACTTACCTGATCAAAAAGAGTTCTGTTTACAAACAAGGTATTGTCAGGCTTTGCAAGCTGCCGGGCAAGGAATGTAAAGAGACACCCAACTTGTGAGGGAGTAAAATCTGAATTCTCCACCATAACCTGATGAACAAGAGAAACCATTTATTCAAGACACCATCTGGTTTAACACAAAAAAATACATAATTAGAAGGAAGGAAAGCCTCATTATGAAGACTCATAAAGATTCTTCTGTAGATTCTACAACAATGAGCTCAGTATCATTTGAAGAAGTGAAACTACTTGCATTCTCTGAAAGGAAAACATTTTAGCAATTTTTAAAATATTTCTACGTACAACTTGGAGAACTGAATTGTCAGAGAGGTAGATTTCTAAGAAATATCAATCGTGTTTCCTTCTAGAAGTCTTAAAAGAGAATCGAATTTAAATTAGAGTAAACCTACTAAAAATCTGCCCATCAACACAGAAAGAAGGCAGTTGCTTTGGGGTTTTAAAATAAGACAATTTGAGAGTGAAGGTATTTCAGAAAAGATTCCATGGATCAGTGAAGCAAATGGCTTCTGCCTTGTCTACAAGCAGTTTCTTGAACAGATGACTTTATACAACAGGTCTTTTGCTCTTTTTGAATCAAACACAGATATCAAGTCATAATCATTCTTCTGTAGTGAGTTACTACCATGTATAAGATACTATGGTAGATCGCTTTTCCAAGGGTATTATGAACAAGAAAGCAGGTGGATAAATCTTATACAAAAGGCATAATGTGATCAGCACTATTTTAAAGGAACAAATGACCATGAAATCATTATGGAAAAAATTCAGTTGAACTGAAGAAAGAGGGAATTTGAAGAAGTGAAAAATGTAGCTTTTGACCTATTTAAAATCCATGTGGATTGTGTGCAAAGATCTTTTCCCAGTTGGTAGGGTGTCTGTTAGTTTTGGTTAATGTCTCTTTTGCTGTACAGAAGCTTTTTATTTTGATATAATCCCATCTGTTTATATTGTCTTTTACTTCCTTTGCTTTGAGGGATGTGTCTTTCAAGATTTTGCTGAGATGTATGTCATGTAGAGTTTTGCCTATATTTTCT
>PVIJ01018004.1:0-27633 GCA_004024925.1 Scalopus aquaticus | reverse complement strand
GCTCGGTCCCCCCCAGCCGCCCCTCAGGGCCTGGCCCCCAGGCATTCCCTCCTCACCAGGTGCCTCAGGCCTGGGCGCCCCTTTCCTCCAGCCCTAGGGGGTGTCCAGGCTCACCCAGACCAGACCGTCTGAGCCCCCATCGCCCCCAGTGGCCCTGCCTGCCGAGGCGCCCAGCTCCCCCTGCTCCCCGCCCGTCCTCCGGCCGCCATCCCAGCCGCCCTCCCAGCCCCCACGCCCGACAGGCCCACGCGGCACCCCGGCTCCTCCCGACCCTCCCGCTGCCACCGAGGCCACCAGAGACGCCGGCCCCACAGGCCCCAGCTCCGCAGGGCAGATCCCCGACGTGTCCCCTTCTCCTGCCCCCCGGCACTGGTGCCAGAGGGCATCTCCGGCCCGGCCAGTGGCCGCCACATCAGCGGTTTCCTGCAAGCACCGGCCCTCGGGCGCGCGTCCTGCCGGGGCCTGGGTGGTTAACCCTTTGCACTCGAGCGGCACCGCTGGGGCACCCGGCGGTTTAATGCGTCCACTCGTGGCGCCGCTAGGGCGCCTGGCGGTTTGGAAGTCAATATGTTTATTTCCGATGTGTGATAAGATATTCTTACTGCAATTACTTTCATGGACCAGGCGTGGCCTGCAGCCTTAGCGAATTCTTAGCTTAGATTAATCTCAGCTTAGCATTGTGATACGTGTCCTGACAAACCGAGGCTGCATCTTGGGGATTGTTTGACTAAATAGCACACAAAAACTAATTACAGAGTGTAATAATTAACAGATTTTGTTGTATTCAACGTAAAAATAAATAAATCGGTGAGATTTTATTATTTGTATACGTTGTTTGAATATAACATGATTTCAAAGCACCTGTAAAATGCTTCCCTAATATAGCTGAAATCGTCTCGAGTGGCTGGTTCACCCACGCAAAAAAAGCCTCGAGTGCAAAGGGTTAAAGGCTTTTCCTCTTCCTCCCTCCTCCCTTCCGCTGCCACCTCTCTTGTCCCAACCGGACATGAGATTCATCAAGTGACTTCTCTGGATTCACTGCAATCATCGGATTTTCCCCGCAGCGCGTGAGTGAGGCGTGGTGCACGTCCATCTCTCTCTGTGACGTCTACCGCCCGGCACCCCCTCGCCATACCGCGCGGCCCTCGGGGGTCTGAAGACGCCCGGGTTCCCCTGTCTTCCCTCAGCTTTGACTGCAGTGCCCGGTTTTTCTAGGACTGTGAGCGTTTTGTCTGTTCAAACGTATCAGCGCGCACAGGCTCCAAGCCCGGCAGCTCTCCCGCCCGACACTATTCGCGCGTCTACTCATGGAGCCACCTTCTTGGTCCGTCCTCTCCGTCGACTCCCATCGCACCAGCTCCGCGCTTAGCCCGTCCTGCTCCCACTTTGCCCAGTTCCCGGGCAGCGTCCCCCTGACCCGCCAGCTCGACCCCGCGCTCGTTAATTCCAGCCTTTCTTCTTTCCCATCGGCATCCAGAGCTCTGAACGCCCCACGCTGCTGGGCGGGCCCTCCGAGTCCCGACACGTAACGTTTCTGTCTTTCACTATGACTCACTGAGCCTTAAAATGTTAAGATCACCCGGTGCTTTCTCTTCGGAGTGTTTGGAAGTCACCTGTGAAGACACACGCCTGGAACGCGCACCTCAGCCATGGACCTTCCTCAAAAGCCCGCTAGAGCCGCCTCTGTCCCTGTTACCCGCAGTGACCCCGGAGCCCATTTCACTGATGACATTCGTCACCGCAGTTCCTCCTGGCCACGGCTGCTGTCCTTCCGTCCACGCACGGCTCTCCTGAACATCACCTGCCACTTTGTCCACAGGCACAAGTCCCATCTTAACTAGCCCGTCAGTCACTGGTCTCTGTCAGAGACCAGAGCTTGAAACATGTGAAAATGCGCAGACCTGTCAGGGAGACTCGCCCCGGCCTGCTTCCGCCAGCAAAACCTGCACCTCCCCGTGCAAACCCAGACGCTTCTCTGGCTGGCCAGTCTCCACCCAGCTCTCTGCCCGAAGACCGACATCCTGGGCCGGGCCACCGCAGGGCACCCCCAGGGTGGGACAAGCCCCGGGAGCTGCACAGCTGTCAGTTAGCTCTGTGGGACCACCAGGGCCAAGCCATTCCCTCTCTGTCCCCTCCGCAAGCACACAGTAGGTGCTCACTCAACGCACTCCTACTGGGTGTGCGAACAGACTTCGGGTAAAGGGTTACATGAAAATGAATGAAGAAAACCTCAGCTAAAATTAGCGCAGGGCGGGCCTGTCAAGGGAGCCCCCAGGCCCCCCTCCATCTGCATGCCCCGACAGGAAGGAGTCACCTAAGACTTGCAAACAGGAAAGATGCGCACGGCCCAACGACTCGCTACCTCACCAGACAGGCTACCGCCCAGCCCAGGAGAAGCCACCACCACTCGGGACTCCCGCTCTCCTCCTCCAATGGCCCCTCCAATTCCCCCTTTTCTCTAAAAAAGCAAGATTCTCGTGGTTCTGTGGATGTGCCTAAGCCTTGCCACCCTGAATTCCTCTGCTCTTGCGGAATAAGCCAATTTTGCCAGCAAAATAACGAGCAGTTTTTCAGACCAACAGCTAAATACGCCAAGTTACGTGTTAACTCGGCAGTGAAGTGTCACAGTGGGGCTGACTCCCAAATGTGACTTTGCAGGGAATGTGCCATCTTTGGTTGAGAGGCAAAGTGGCCAGGCTGGAGCCCCGCCCCTGTCCCTGGCCTCGGACCGGCGCGAGCTCCGGGGGCGTCTGGGAAGTGCAGACAGAGCCGGCGCTGCGGGGGCTAACAATCCCTCCCCAGGCAGATCGGACCACCCAGCCAGAGGTTCGGTCCTCCTCGTGGGAGGCTCCAGACTCACAGAGACCGGCCAGCTCAATGGGAACGCCTCCAGGGCGTCAGGAGTTGGCAAGGTGCTGGCTGAGCAGCCGCGCGCCCCTCCAGGCACGGTGCGGTGCCCTGTAAGCAGGCGGGCGCAAGTCTGCAGCGTGCGGCGCCTGGCTCGGGCGGACAAGCCAATGGGTGCGTGTCCGGGCGGCCATTCGGGTCCATGCCGGGAAGTGCCGGCTGGCGTGGGGTGCCCCAGCCTGCCAAACGTGACCCCTGGGTGCAAAAGGACAAGCCCCCGACTGGGCCGGGTGCGAGCTGCCGACCTCCTCCGGGGCGCAGTGCCCACCCCACCCGGCCCCGGGACACGGGGCCTGCACGGGCCTCACCGGGCTATCGGTCTGCGCGATCCCGGCCACGAAGACCAGCTGGGAGCAGAAGAGCGCGGCCACCAGGTTCCGGTGAATGCTGTGCAGGTTGGAGCGCAGCGTCCGCGCCAGCGCCAGCAGCACGAAGGCCAGCAGCAGCGCGGCCAGGGCCAGGCCCACCGCGGCGTAGGTGACGATCTTCAGGGGCAGGACCTCTCCATGCTGCGGGCGTCGAGGCAGAGAGATGAGGGGCGGCTCGGGGCCCCCCGGTGCAGACACGGCAACCACCCGGCACCGGACGGCAGGACCACGGGCCAGGGCCAGGGCGGCCAGCCAGGGACCGGTCCAGACGAGCGGTCTGGGGTGAGGCGGGAGCTGACCACCGCTCAGCCCCAGCTGTGCACGTACGCGAGGCCAAGTGTGGACTCACGTTACGTGCATCTTGCCACAAAGAAAGTTACATTCGAAAAAATAAAACGACCCGCAAGACCTAGTGTCGGGGCAGGCTGGGCCTGTCTCCCCAAAACCTGAGCTGGGGGGGCTCCCGAGGGGCTGTCAGCTTCACAGAGGCACTGCGTCCAGCGTAGGGGCTATAGCTGCCTCCGGCTTTGGCAAAATAAGCCTCCGTCCGGGACCGGGACGGTGAACGCGGGCTCCCGCCGGCTGCAGGAACGCGGGAAGGCGTGAGCTGCGGGGGCACCGGGCGGCCAGGGCAGGCCGGACGCAGACCCGGGAGCCCTGGGGTCCTCTGGGCAGCTCCATCTGGGGCCCAGCCCGCAGGGAGCCCCGCAGGCCCACCCTGCACCCACAGCTGGGTGGATGCTGGCCCCAAGGCGCTCGGGGGGGGGGACCCCAGTCCTCCTCTGCTTGTCCCCTCCGCCAGGGTTTGAGCTTCCTCTGCCCAGAGTGAGCACCTGGCACTGCCCAGCTTCCTGGCCGCCAGAGCACCCCCAAATACGCCCCTCTGTGGACACACACCACTAACCACGGGGCCAGGACCAGGCCGTCTGCTGGGAAGGGCCCCTGCCCGGGCGCTCTGGCCAGGGGCAGCCACCCCAGCAGCCACGGCACAGGCCCATCCTCTCGGGAGCGTGCACAGGGGACGGCTGCCCGGGACGGAAGCCCTGGGCAGGCACGCCGGCCTGGCCTCTGCAAAGGGGGGGTGGGCGAGGGCACTCCAGGCCTTTGTCTGGATTCCTGCACCCCAGGGGCCTGACCTGCCCTGCTGACCCACGGCCCAGTCCGCCCGGCCACTGAGGCGGCTCCACCCCCAGGTCCGGAGCCGGGTCCCTGGGGACACCTGAAGAACCTCCTTTGTGCCGAAGGCCACTCTGCCTGTGTCCGGCCGGCCACGGCCCTTTCTTCCTCCCGCCATGCGGTATTGCCTGACTGCCACGCGCACCCCGCTCTGAAGTGAGGTGCGGTCCCTGGAGCTCCCACTCAGGCTGGGCTGGGGCTGCCCTCTCGGCCTTTTGATTTACAACCAGCGGGTCTGCAAACCCTCCGGGGGCTTTTGTTATGGAAATTCTGACCCCGGGTCCCCCCTGGGCAGCTTGGTCAGCCCCAGCTGGGGCAGGAGCCTGCAGCCAGCGGGGCTGGGCCTGCACCGCCAAAGCCACGAATCCCGGCGCCCCCGCCAGCTGGGCAGGCCCAGGCGCACCTCGCGGCGGGAGATGTCCATGAGCACGGCCGAGCTGGCCGCCTGGCTGCACCGGCAGGCGATGTGGGTCCGGTTCCGGGACAGCAGCTCGCAGCCTCTGGCCGACCACCCTCCGGTCCCGCCGACGCTGCGGAGACAGGGGCGGTGAGCGGGCAGCAGTCCAGGGCCCGGTCACCGCACGCACGGGCCCCCGTGACCGGGGAGGGCCACGCTCCTGTGGGCCGCAGTAAAACCACACGGGGCCCCCACTGCGTGCGCCGCTGAGCCAGGAAAACGGCCGCTTTGCACCGGCTTCTTTCAAAGCCGAGGACAGGACGCCTCCCGTCCGCCCCGCGCTTTCATCCCCCAACTGCACAAGGCTTCCGGGCTGCCTGTAGCGCGGTCGCCCCGTGTTCCCGGGAGCCAGACTGGGGGCCTGGAGCAGAGACCCCGTGGCGTGGGAGGCGTGTGGGAGAGCTGGCACTTCTGCCTCGGCGGACCGGCTGTGAAATGGCGAGAGGGCGAACGGCTGCCCAACGCCGCGCCCAGGGATGCGGGCCACCCCTGCAAGGGCGCCCCTGCAACTGCCCGCCTCGCTCAGCCGCGGGCGCCCCCTGGCGGCGCCGCTCCCCGGCGGGTCCTGCCCTCTGTGAGCCTGGCGGCCGTGGCACCAGCGGGTGTGGAGACGCAGGGGGCGGGGCCTCACTGCACACTCCAGGCCAGCCTCGGGAGGCCGGGGCACAGGAGCAGGGCCGCCCTCCCCCCACCCCCTCATCACACTTAGGTGATGGAGGTGCCCCCCAGCGTCTCCCCTACCTGAGGGAGGCCCCGCCCCTTGCGTCATCTCCCACGATGGAGGCCCCATCTCCCGCGTTGCCCCCCACAGCCCTGTCGCCCCAACCAAGGGAGGCCCCTCCCCCCACGCCGCCCCCCATGGCGCCCGCTCGCCCCACCTGAAGGAATGGTTCCAGACCACGCAGACCGGCTTGCTGCGCTCCTCGGTCTCCAGCAGGCTGAACTCCACCAGCACGGGCTGCTCCGGGGGGCCGGGCAGCGGCGGCCCCTCGCTGTACACCAGGGCGCTCACCACCGGCGTGTTGATGACCGGCCGGGCGGGCAGCCTGCGGGCCAGAACGCGGGGACGCGTCTCAGGGACCGGTGTCTCGGGGACACCCTGGGCCTCAGCCTCTGCTCTCGGGCGGAGGAGCAGCTTCTGACCACCGGGGTGCGGGGGGTGCCGGCCGGGCCTCGGGCCACAGCAAGGGCGGTGCAGGGAGGCGGGGCAGGGGCCAGGACGCCCGGTGGGGTGTCCGCCGGCCACCAGGGACCAGCCTGGGAAGGGTCCGGAGGAGGGAGGAAGGAGGACGAGAGCGCCCAGGGCCACGAGGCTTTTCCAGCCTCCTTCCGAGCGGCCCTGGGGCTGGCACCAGCAGCCAGAGCGGGACATGGGGGCCCTGGGCAGCAGCACCAGACCCCTGGCCAAGAGCCCTGCAGGGCCCAGGTCCTGGACCCCGCCCTCCTGTGTCCCAGCAGCCGGACCTTGACCCCTGGAAGCCCAGAAGCTTCCGGAAACGGCCCCACGCACAGGCCTCACCGGAGGCGGCGGTGGTCGGGGTCGTAGTGCTCAGGCAGCAGCTGCCCCAAGGTCCGGTAGACGACGACCAGGGCGACGGCAAACTGGCTGGGCTCCTCGGGGTGCCGCTTGCGCCTCTGGAATGGGGCGTCCCCCTGGGCGCTGGGCCCCGGGCGGGCTGGGGCCGTCCTCCCACCGGCCGGCCGCGCCGTGGGGTCCTCTGCAACGGGAGCACAGCCTGAGGGGGACCCGCGTCCGGCACACTGCGCAGCAGCGTTCCCGGGCTGGCGAGGGCCATGGACACAGCAGGCAGTGCCTCCGGGCCCCACCGTCTGCTCTGAGAGGGCGCCCGGGGGGCAGGACAGGCCCGCCCGGACAGCTGTGGGCAGCGGCACCTGCGCAGGTCTGAGGACGGCCCAGATGCGGGACTGAGGACTAAGGCTCCCAAACCAGGCGGGGTGTGGAGGCGGCCGGCTACCCCCGCGCCTGCCCAGGCAGCTGAACACACCCCGGCGACGGCACTGACGTTCCCAGCGGACCCTGCGGACCCCCGCGTCCCGGCCCGCCTGTGCCTGCTCCCGCGTCCATGCCGTCGGCAGCTGCCCGTCCAGGAGACTAGCCACACTGGCCCGGCTCCCTCGCGTGTCCATCCCAAGCCTCCCCCCGCCGGCCGAGAGAAGCGCCTCTCGCCCCATAGCTGTCCTCGCAGTCCCGGCACCCCAGCAGCGGGGGTCTCACCTCTCCTCTCGGGGGGCTCAAAGAAGTCGGCGGGGAAGACAACCGAGGACGCCAGCTCCTGGGGGACTTCGTCCCACACGCCCTGGAGGCGGGGGGCCCTGGCTCCCGTGAAGTTGAGCTTGTCAAAGACGTCGAGGGCGAGGACTGGGGGTGGGGGTTCAGCCTCACGCACGCGCTCCCAGCCCTGCCCGCGCCCTGCCCGCCCGCCCAGAACCAGCGTCCACTCGGACAGGACCGCGCTGGGGTGTCCTGCCCAGACCACAGGAGGGACAGCCACTGGCCCAGGGGTGAGCCTCGGGGGGGCCGGTCTCCCCAACACACAGCAAGGACTCGAGGCCTGGAAGGCCCGTCTCCTGTGGCCACCCTGCGCCCCGGGCTCCAGGGCACCCCCGGGGCCACCCCAGGGCCAGGTGCCGGCCCGCCTCACCCATGTTGGCAGTGACAATGACGAATGGCCGCAGGTAGGTCCTCCGCGCGTTGCGGGCCACGGCGCTGAAGTAGGCCTCGAAGTGCCGCAGGAGCTGCGCGGCGCCGCCCTCGCTCCGGTGGATCTGCTCCCACGCAGCCCGCGTGCCCGGGGCCAGGAGGGCACTGCCGGCGTGGACGACGTCCTGCGTGGAAGGGCGGAGGGCACTCAGCGTGCGCGGGGGCTGGCCTGCAGGGCCGGCCGTGCGTCTGGATGGGCGCTTGGGACCAGAGCCCCGGGTGGCCGCGGGGTTGGGAACTCGTGTTTGAGCTCCGAGGCGGGAGGCCCCGCGGTAGGGAGAAGCTCTGCGGGGGGCTTCGTGTGCCCCCCCGACCCAGTGGGGAGGAGGCAAGCAGAGACACCCCCGCTCACACATGAACCCCAACCCAGCAATCAAGCCAGGTGGGGAGCTGGGGGCTCTGTGTGGGTGGGGGAGCACCCCCAGAGGCTCTGCATGGCTGAGGGGGGCCCCCAGGGGTTATGTATGGGTGGGGGGATCCCCAGGGGCTCTGCCTGGCTGAGAGGGATCCCGGGGGCTCTGCATGGGCAGGGAGAAGATCAAAGAAGAAGAGCACACCCCACCTCGTGGAAGTCGGCGTCGCGTGTGGCCGCCAGCTCGAAGCCCTGCTGGCCGCTCTCGTGCTGCAGGACGCGGGCCAGCAGCTGGGAGCCCGTGCGCACGTCGTCGCCGAGCAGCGGGCCGGGCAGCTGGGTGGCGCTGCGCAGGGCCTTGGCTAGCCGCAGGGACGTGTCGCCGTCCATGCGCGTCTCATTCCGGCTCAGCCGCTCGTTCTGCAAGGGGCAGGTGTGAGCGCCGCGCCCCGAGGCCGCCGAGCCTTTCTGCTCCCCAGAAACCCCCCCTCTGTCAGCAAAGAACGGAACACCCCAGAACTCCAGTGAGCCCTGGCTGCTGACGGACCAGGGAACGGCCCCACGGGGAGGGAGGGAGCGAGCGAGCACACGGCCAGATGCGGCGGTCCCCGAGCCGGACAAGCCCCCCGCTAGCCATGCCGCTTACCAGGGCTTTGAGCTCCACGAAGGAGGAGCTGGTGCAGTTGAAGAGCTCGGGGGGCAGCCAGCCCTTCTCCCCGCTGCAGTGCCGCACGGCGGTTCCTGGGTGAGAGACACGGCTGAGGCGAGAGCTAGGGGGACACGGCCGACGGGCGACGCCCAGCGACGACGTGGCTGCCCGTCCCAGGGTGAGGCGCCGCGGCCGGCGGCCTGTGCCAGGGCGGGCCCGGGGAGGGCCAGCCCGTCAGCGGGCGTCGGGCACGCCGGGAAGCAAGGATCAGCACACGGGCTGCTGAGTGCCCACAGGCCCATGCGCACCTGGTACAGGTGTGCACCGCACCCCAGGGGTCACTCCCAGCTGCCACCCCCGCAGAGACCGGACACCGGGAGCAGTGAAGCCCCCCCAAGCGGGCCCACCCCAGCCTCTGGCCAGAGGTGCCTCCACCCTCCCGGCAGGGCCCCGAGTGAGGCCTCGTCACCCCTCCCAGCCCTACCAGGGCCGGCGCTTACCCACAGAGCCCTTGGGGCAGGGCACCGCGGCCGGCTGGCCGAACTTGGTCTGCGGCCACCAAATTCCGGCCTCGAAGGCTCTGGGACAGCCGCTGTAGATGACTGGGGGCCGGACAGGAGGCGGCTCAGCGCAGCCAGGCCGTGCCCCCGAGGGCCCCCCGAGACCTGCCCTCAAGCCCAGCCTCGCCCCATCCACGCTGGTTCCCCAGAGTTACCCACCCTCCCGGAGGGCCCCCGGGACAGCCCGAGGCCGCCCAGCACTGCCCAGGCCGGGGAAGCCGCGCAGCACTCACCCCCGCCCCGGAGCCCTGGCACCCCTCACCTTCGCAGCCCAGCGTGGTGACCTCGGCGAAGGGGCTGTCGCAGCGGTTGCACTGGCGGCCGACCACGCCGGGCTTGCAGGCGCACTGCCCTGTGTCCGCGGCGCAGGTCCGGCTGCGGGAGCCCAGCGGAAAGCAGTCGCACGGCAGGCAGGCGTCCTGCTCTGGCGGCCGGTAGTGGTTCTCCTGCGGGCAGAGGCCAGAGCTCAGGGCGCGGCTCCTGGGCCAGCGAGCAGAGGGCAACCCCCCAGAAAGCACCCCCTCTCGTTCCTCAGCAAAGGCCCCTCGCGGCCACCTGCCCCGTCCTCCAAAGGACCAGAGAGGCCAGCGGAGGCTGCCGAGGCTGCCCACGGCGTTCCGTCTCCTAGTGAGAAACTGGAGGCTGCCTGGGTACTTGCCCTAGGCAGGGCGGGGAGGGTGGGCGCTGGCCAGCAGGTGAGTCCAGCCTGGCGGGCAGCAGCTCAGAGGCCCTGGGCCCGTGTGTGCTCACGCGCATGCTGCGTGCCGGGCTCCGGGCCCTGGCGGACATGGTGCCTGGCCCCCTCACCTTGCACTGGCACTGCCCGCTGGTCTTGTTGCAGTCGGGGTCGAAGCCTTTGCTGACGGCACAGTGGCAGGGTCCGCACACGGGGCTCCCCCACCAGCCCTTGGGGCACGGGAGGTCGAGCCTGCGGGAAGACAACCGCGGCGCCGTGTCCCGAGGGTGTTCGTGGGGCCGGAGGAAACCGGGGGTAGCCCTAGTCTTGCCCGTGGGGTCTGGGCCCCGCCCCCTGTGGGCTGTTTCCCCTGCGGACGCTCAGATTTCCTCGTCGCGTTTCCGGCCCTCAGGGCCCGCCCTGGGGGATTCTCCCTCTGAAGTGGAAACGCGGCGCAGGGCTCGCCCAGTTCAGTCTCGCGTCTCCGAAGCCACGTTTGAAATGTCCCTGCGACCTGGAGGCGCGTGCCGGGGGCCAGGCTGGGGTGCGTGTGGGGTGGGACTGCGCGGGTGCGCAGTGGGGCTCCAAGGTCTTACTTGTGCTCGCAGTAGGGCCCGTAGCGGCCGTCCGTGCACTGGCACTCGTAGCCGCGTGGGGAGCCAGGGCTGCGCACACAGGCCGCCGCCTGCTCGCAGGGGTTCAGGTGACAGACGTCCACACACTTGCGCCCGAAGTGCCCTGCAGGGCAGACCGGCGTCACCCCGCACCTCTGCGGGGCCCTCCCAGAGAGGCAGAGCTGGCGCTGCGCCCCAAGGCCCGCACCCACGCTCGGGGGCCCAGGACGGGGGGGCGGAGCCAGCTGAGCACCGCAGAAAAGCGCCAACGCCAAAGGTGTGCGGAAATGTGACTTCTCCACCCCCACCCCCACCCAGTGCCACAAGGACAGGCTGGGGGGCCCGGCCCCCATCAAGGGGCACAGGCAGGCACTTTAAGGGGGGCCCCAATGCCCCAGACGCGCAGAAAGCTGACGGGGCGCCGACCCCCTGCCTCCCTCCACCGCATTAACAGCCAGAGGCGCCGCCCCGCCAGGGCTGGGGGGCCCACCTCTGTCGCAGACGCAGGCGAAGGTGTCCCAGGCGTCCCGGCAGCGGCTGTGCCGGGGGCAGGGGCTGGAGGAGCAGGGGTCCTCCAGGTCGCAGCCGTCCTTCACCCTGACCTTGAGGGCGTCCTTCATGCTCAGCGTGGCCACGTTCGTGGGCGTCTCCCCCATCCTCACGCCCTGCACGGGGCGTCAGACCCGGTCAGCTGGAGACCGGGGGTCGAGGCCCTGCCCGGGGCTCCCTCCCACAGCGATGCCTGGGGTCTGAGGGGCGGGACGGGGGCTCCTCACGCCCAGGTTCACCTCCAGGGGGAGCCGGAGAACGTGCCGGGCCGGCCTGGGGCGTGTGGACCTGCCAGGTGCCCGGGGTCGGAACAGGTGGGCAGAGCTGCAGGGGCAGGCGGCATGCGGGGAATGGGCACAGCACAGGGGCGCGGCGGGAGGGTGGGCGCAGGGACACACGGGTCTGAGGCTGGGTCCGCTGCCACACCGGTCACTGGCTCGCCGGACACGAGCGGACCGGCCGGCGCCCGCGGGGGTGCTGCCTACCTGCAGGCAGCCCCGGAAGCCGCGGCGCACGGACACTTTGTCCTCAGACACGCCCCCGACGACGACGCTCCTCATCTTCAGCCCGGGCAGCCGGTTCCCGATCTGCATGGCTTCCTGCGCACGGGGGGGCTGTCCAGCACGGCCTCCCACAGGCGGGGCGAGCCCGGGGCCCGGCTCAGCCTCCTGGGCTGCGGCATTCCCCCAGCCCCGCCCAGCCAGGGTGGTCTGCAGGGGCACGGCACCTCCCAGCGGGCGCACCAGGGCCACTGCGGGCACCTGGGAGGCCAAGGGGATACAAGTGGCGACCCAAGACCAGCGGCCAGGAGAGGCGCGCAGAGGTGTGGCTAAGGGCGCTCGGAGCGGGGCCTTGAGCCGAGACCAGGAGAGCACCCCAGAACCGCGAGGGCGCCCAAGGGTCACCCGGTGGCCAGCAGCGGCCACCAGTGCCGGGCCCCGCGCATCCCCGGGGGCCTGATTGCCCACCGCCACGCACGGTCGCTCGCGGCTGGGAGCCTGTGTGTTCTGCACCCAGAGGCCAGCACCGGCGCACAGCTGCCGCCCACAGAGTAGGTAAGAGAGCGCGATTCTGCACGTGCCGGGGACACCCCAAGGGATACGCAGATGGGCGTGTCCTGACCATCCAGATGGGGGTCGGGGTGCAGGTGCCGGGGACCCCATGTGCCTCTGCGGCCCTGGCCCCCCAGGGCTCCTCTGTCCCCCTCGGCCCACTGACTCACCTGGTCCAGCCCGTAGTCCAAGGTCATCAGCGCCAGGTACTTGATGTCTTTGCCCTCCTTGGCGCTCTTCAGCTCGATCAGCAGGTGGTGCCACTCCCCATCGGTCACGCGTGCTCTGGACAGCCTCATGGACACCACGTCTGAGGGGCCGTGGGACACCTCGAACTGGACGTGGTTATTCAGGATCTGCAGGACGGGCCCATGGCGACGCGTCAGCCCCAGGCGAGCCCCACAGGCAGACCCCTCCAGGGCGCCGGAAGAGGCGGGGCCTGAGGCTGGGCAGAGCTTCACGTCCTGCTGCCCACTGAGCTCTCCAGAGCCACGGGGGCAGCCCCAGCCCTGCCCGCGGCTGACACACGAAGGCCCGCTGGACCTGGGCAGTGGGAACACCCCCCAGACTCAGGGGAATACTGTGCTCTTGGGGTACATGTGATAGATCCCACGAGGCAAGATTCAGGCCACTGTGTTTCAATATATGTACAAAACCCCCAACATCGGCCTTGTCGCCTGCCTAAGATGTTCGTGTTGCGAGAACACGTGCCCAGGGGCAAGGCAGAGCTCAGCCTCCCCCAGGGAGGACACTGGGGCTGGCACGTCTGCATCCCCGGGGGCTGCGGCTGGCTCTGATGAGGCGGAAATGCTGTGCGCGGTTTCCTGGGCTCCAGCACTGGAGGGTGAAACCCGGAGCGCAGCGCAGCCCGGGGGAGCTGCCAGCCAGAGCCACGTCAGCTGGCAACATACCACCCCAGTCTCGAATTGTCCGCAGCTTCTCCAGACGTTGCCAGTGCTCCACCAAATAACCAAGCACCTGTGGGGCCAGACAGTCTGCCTGAAAAGCCAGAGAGGCAAGAAGCAGTGGCAACAGACCGGCAGGGACACCAGAGAGTAAGCTCACCAGACAAAGGCCTCAGACAAACAGCAGTGGCACCCAAGCACGGAAACCCCGGAGCACACACTCAGGTGGCCACCGGTCATCAACACGTGTTTCCTGAGCTAAGATCCCAGCCACTGTGTTTAAGTACGTGTAAAAAAGACCAGAGAACAGCATGTCACTAACGTGAGGTACTCACGTGCAAAGAGAATGTCAAGTAAAAGCTAGAGTTGACTAAAAAAATAACAACTACTAGTAAAGCACTGTTTAAAAAAAGACCCACACCTGAGACCTGAGGATGTAGAAATGTGGGGTTATTAAGAGGATGGAAAAAGACAACTCATGTGAACACCAACCAAAAGAAGGCTGGTGTGTCCATACAGGTAAGAGGCAAAACCAACTATAAAAATAAAGAGGATAAAGAGGATTTTCATAACGCAAAGTTGGTTTTCCAGTACACGTCTCTAAATTTGTACGCCCCTAATAACACAGGTTCAAAATCTACAAAGCAAAACTTGACAGAATAAAAAAAAGAGTAGGAGACAAGTCCACAATCTCATCTCTCTGCATCCTGAGAACATGCACCAAAAACAGAGTTAACCCCTCACACATGCTGTAGATGCCGGCTGGCAGGTGGTCCCAGCACCGTCCAGGGCTGAAGTCACGGCCCCGCATTCTCTGACCTGCACCTGCACTGGAGCTGCAGCAGACGGCTTGGGACAAGACGCCACCGTCCCCAGGTCAGATGTCTGCCCCAATGCACGCTGGACGGCAGAAGCATGACTGAGTACAAATATAACGCAACTACAAACATCTCGGTCGACTGTAGACCAAAGATAACCTTTCTCCTCTTTACAGCCTTCTCCTTTCGCCCCATGGTTTGAGCCGCAGGCTGACTCCCCGGCCGTCCTCTCTCCATCCTGTTCGCAGAACCCCGAGGCGAGCGGAGCAGTAACACAGCGACATCTGTCCCCAGACAAAAGCGATGCTTGTTGAATGAAACCAGGCCTGGGGGTGCCGGCTGCCACCTCGGCTGCCAGCGGATTGCCGAGAGACGAACAGCAGCCAGGCGACCCGCTGACAATGCAGGCGGCGGCTCAGGGCGCCCGCCTAGGAGCAATTACCCAAATTGCTTGGGCTGTCGGGTGCCTGCGGGCTTGTCTGCCTGCCACGGGGGGGACCTCTCAGGAACACACACTGTCACCCCCAGAGCCCACGGGGCCTGCAGGGGGCTGTGTCCCCCACACCCCACACCCCACACGAGAAAGACTGGGACGTTCCCGTGACATCTGCGTGACCTTTGGGAACAGCCCCAGGCAGCCTTCTGGGTGGCGACTGGGGTCGGAGGGCCTCCCGCCCCTGGCACACAGACTTCTCCAGGAGGGGCTGGCTGCATTCCCTGGCAAAAAAACCTTCTCTTTTGGATTAGCTTCCCGTCACGTCATCACTCAAACAAGGGCGCCTGTGGCTGGCGGGGCCCCCACGCAGGCACTTTTTTCCAGCGGAGACCCCCCCTGCCAAACGACAAGGTCCAATTCATCACCTGAATCGGAACAGCCAATTTGATTTGTTCCAACAGCAAAACCACTAGAGAAAAATCCCACCCCCGGGCAGAACCGCGCCAGCCAAGCCTGCTCCGAGTGAGCCCCGGCCGCCAGCACGCTGAGGCTCGCGAGGGCAAGAGGCAGCGCCCGTCCCAGGCCGCCCTCGCCACCTGCGGGTCCGCGCTGCCAGCCGGGTCCTGCACCCACAGCCTTCCAGGCAGCATCCTGGGGCCTGTCCTGAAGGGTCCTGGGCCTGCCAGCTGGCCAGAGCCCTTGGGGCCGGCCTCCAGCTGGGAGCGCCGGGGTGCCGGGCAGAGTTTCCAGGTGACGGCCTGTGCGGCGGCCAAGAGCCGAGGACCGCTGCAGGACAGGGGCGAGCAGCTGAGCCAGAACGGCACCTGCGCGGGTCCTCTCCGGCGTCCTGGCCCAACATAGCTGCCCCGTCCAGAGTTCCGGCCACTGTCCACCAGGCCAGAGCAAGAAGCCCATCCCACACAGTGCACATGCTTACACGTGTGCACACAGGAACGTCACACAGAAACACACATGTGCACGGGAACATCAGACACTCTGACACGTGTGCACACTATCGGACACACGAGAACACAGGAACGTCACGTGGACACATGCGCACACAGAGCCACGGACACGCCTGCAGGCACGTGTGCACTCGGGGGCGTCACGATCACACGCGTGCAGCGAGATAGACACGTGGACGCACTTACACACACGCGTGGAAGCTGACAGGGGCGAGGGCTAACAGGCCGCCGGAATCCCTCAGGTGGGGGTGCGGCCCGGGCTCCGTCTGAGGCGAGGGGGGAAGGGCGCAGCAGGGAATGGCGCTGGGGCCCTGGGCAAGTGGGCTCCGCTGCCCACAGAGCAGCCGGGCTGGGGCGGGGCGGCCGGAGGCCCCATGCTGTCTGAGGCCCACTCCCACGCTGCGAGCTCGAGGCCCCAGCACACCTGGCGGAGTGCTGGCTTACCTGCAGGTGGAGCCGGGAGGCCACGCCGGCTGTGGCCGCCATCAGCACGCCATCCTCCTTCCGGGTGCGGAACATGAGGCCCAGGTACCAGGGCACAGAGATGGTGATGTCCAGGTCGCTCCAGGACACGATGCTCTCCCCGCTGAAGCGCTGGGGGTGCGGCATGGCTGTGGACACAGACACAGGGCTCCCCAAATTAAAGGGGCCGCAGAGAACAGGCCCAGAAGCTGGGGCCCCCCCGGGCCTCTCACTCTCTAGCTGGTCTCGGAGACCTCCAAGCCCAGGGGCCCGTGATGCACGTGACCTCCCTGGGGAGCGAGGCCAAGGTCTGGGGTTTGCGGGGCACAGCAAGGGCCTCTCAGAGAGAGGAACAGGCGTCTCAGCTCAGCGGGTGGGAGGCTGGAGGCCCTGTGACCCCCCCAGTCCCTCCGCACCCGCTCCAGGAGGGGGCGGCCAGGAGGGGGCTGCGCAGAGGCCGGTCACCCGGTGGACAGTGCGCCCCTGACCCCGCAGCCGGCCCGTGGCAGGTGGCGAGAGGGTGGGGTCCGCGCCCCGCACACAGGCCGCCCTCGGGCCCTGGGGTGGCTCAGAGCTGGACAAGGCTAGCAGGGGCACTCAGGTATTTTGGGGTACCCACCAGCTCACGCCGACTGGGACGCTTGTGCCAGACAGCAAAGGGTGGGCCAGTCCCTGAACCCGACTCCCCGCTGGCCCTGGACTCCCACGGATACCAGGCAGGGGAGCCAGAGCCCACCCCGATTCCTGCTGTGGGGAGGCCCGGTCCCCGTGGGTGTTGGGGCGGCACCCGCCAGCCTGGCCAGACTCGCAGCGCCGGACGCCTGCCTCCCGCCCCCTGACCCCACACTGACAGCTGTTTCCCCAGCTGGGTGGCCGGGCGCGTGGCTTCCATAACAGGAACTGCGGGCGTGGCGGCCCCGTGGCCCCGGCGGCCAGCTTCCTGCCCGCGACGGCGGCCGGCACCTCACGGCCCCTGGGGCCTGGAAGCGGCTGCTCCGCCCGGGGAGCCGGCTGGCCCGTCCGTCCCGGCGAGCTTGTGGTGCCGCCCCGGTCACCTGCCCGACGCCAGCGGTCAGCGCCTCCTGCGTCCGCCTCGCCGCGGCCTTCAAGCCTCCACGCTGGGTTGGGGCCCGGATCCCCTAACAGCCGGGCGTGGACCCGCAGCTGGCCCCGTGGGCGTGGGCGGGGTGGAGAGCGCTGAGCCCACAGGGAGGACGCACCAGCGGGCCGGGGATCCCCAAAGAGGCCCGGGCGTCCGTCCCTGGGGTGAGGGGCGACCGGGCGGCTCCAGGGCAGGCCCCCACCCGCTGCTGTGTTTGGGGCCTGGGGGGCCTGGCCCTGATGCCCCAACACAGTCCCAGAGCCCCGGGCCCTGCCCCGCGAGCCCAGCCGGCCCGAGGCGCCCCCCACAGTCCCCACACTGGGGGGGGCGGGGGGCGGCCCCCAGCGCACTCACCATGCTCGCAGTTCTTGCCGCCGAACCGCAGCGGGCACTGGCAGAAGTAGGTGTTCCACCGGCTGACGCAGGTGCCCCCGTTCTGACACCAGGTCCCCTCGCAGAAGTTCCTCTGGGCGGCGCAGCCTGGGGGCAGGGCAGCTGGGGTGGGGCGCGGCACAGGTCTCCGCCACCAGCCGTCCCGACCCCAGGGCAGCCTGGCAGGCAGGGCTGGGGCGGCCCAGGCCCCAGAGTGGCACAAGGGGCCCGCAGCCTGCATGGCTCAGGATCGGGAAGTCTCCTGGCCGTGGGGGTGCCACCCCTGCCCGCCGTATCCTGCCCTGTGCGCCCTGCCGTACCCGCCTGGGTGCCGTTGTTGGCGATGAAGCTGGCCATGTCCACGTTCCGGCCGTCCACGGACAGGTTCCGCATGCAGCCCACGAACTGCCGGCTGTGCACCGGGAAGTCCTCGGGCAGGTCGGGGACGCCGCCCAGCAGCAGGGGGCCGGTCAGATCCAGGGACCTGGGGGCGAGGGGCGTCACCTCCGGCCCGAGCCACGAGCAGCCCCAGCGTGGCTGGAAGTCACGGCCACCTCTGTGTCACGTCGGGTTGTGACGTGCGGGCGGGGAAGGCAGCAGCCGAGGGCCACAGGTGCCTCTCAGGCCTCAAGGGGGACAGGGGCTGTCGAGGGGGACGCTGGACACCCGATGTCCCGGTGACAGTCCGGAGCCTCCTGACCGCCCGGCCTGCCCCCAGCGAAACGCCCCGCGGCCCGGAGAGGCGGAGCGGGCACAGCCGCCCGGGGGACAGCAGGCCAAGCCCTGGTCCACTATAGCCGGCTGCCCGCCACCGGGGCCTCCCAGCCACTGTCTCCCAGAGGCTCGTTCAACACCCCCGATTCAGCAGCAGAGGACCGAGGCACCGCGGAGCCGTGGGGAGTCCACCAAGGTCTGTCGGCGACGCTCGTCCCGAGCAAGGAGGGGCCAGCAGCTTCTGGTCAGCAGCGGCAGAGTCGCCGGATGACCAGCTGACCGCGAGCCCCAGGGACAGAGCCGGCGAGGGCACGAGGCAGGGCTGGGGATGGTCCCGCAGGCTCAGCCAGCTGGCAGCCACCACCACAGGCTGATGGGGACGCCCCTTTGGCAAGTGTGTCTCAGGGGACTCCTGGAAGCTTCCCCGGCCACAGGGAGGAAGCTGGGTCCAGCCCGATCGGCCGCCCTGCGTGGGGGCCCGCTCTCGAGGAGGAGGGGTGGACGCTCACTTCTTGGAGCCGCTCTGCGTGCCCTGGGCCGCGCAGCTGTAGTTGCCCACGAAGCTGCCGAAGCGCACGGCCACGGCTGTGTCACAGTCGTCCACGGTCACCACGGCCACCTTCTCTCCGGACGGGCCGTGGGGCAGGCCCAGGCGGCCGATGTTGGGCTGTGGGAGGAAGTGCGGACGGCATCAGCGCGTCCTTCCCGCCGGCCCGGGCAGACGCCAGCCGGGGTGCCCTGCCGGCAGGGAGGGGCACCTGGTCAGCCCACAACCTGCGTGCACCCACATGGCGACCTCCCCGGACCTCGGAGGCCTTGGCTGGGACTGGGGCGGAGACGGCGCACGGGGCCTCCAGCGGAGACCAGAGGCTGCTGCTCCCGGCCAGGGGCCCCAGGGGTCACTGACACCCCCAAACCTGGAAGAGGTGGAAGGCCCCCCGCGCCCTCAGAGGGCCAAGCCCTGCAGACGCCCTGACCTCGGGCTCCCCCGGGGGACACTGCGCGCTGCAGGCCCCGGGTGGTGAGGCCGTGAGAGCACGCTAGCGCCCCAGGCCTGTCCCAGCCCCGCACTGGCCGGCTGGGGCCCACACACGTGCGCCCCTGCTTCCAGAGTGGGGGACCCTGAGGCCACCGCCAGATCCCAGCCGGCTCCACGCCGCAGGCCACCAGAGCCCCACTCATGGTCACTCCCGGGCGGCGCCTGTCCTGGACTCAGAGTGGCCAGAAGTCCCCACACTGGCCCCAAGCCCCGCCCCTGCTGTCCACCCACCAAGCCCGCGGCTTCACACGCCTCACGCCCCTGGGCTAGTCACGGCCCCTGCAGCCAGTACTCGGTGCCTGCTTTGCGTCCAATCCTGCCTGTCCATGGAGGGCCAGCGCGCCCCCTGCACCCCTCCGAGTCCAGGGCTGCCGGCCGACACGGGGAGGGCCCACGGACATCCTCCAGCGGGGTCCCAGCCCGCCCCTGCGGCCGCATGACCTGAGCCCTCGGGTCCAAGGGTCCGGCCTCGACCGCAGCGCAGGCCAGCCCAGCTGAGCCCCAGGACGGCCCGTGCCGGGCCCACGGCCGGCGGCCCAGGAAGCTGGACAGCTCCAAGAGGGGCCCGGGCCAGCTCCGGCTGGGACCCAGCGGCTGCCCCTCCTCGGAGAGGGCGTGGCCAGTCCCAGCGGTCCTGCCCTGTCCCCAGCGAGCTCCACGCCTCTGGGAGCCGGCTCAGTGTCCAGCCGTGACCACCGGGGGAAACACTGCCCAACAGGCAGGAGCGGGCAGCGGTAGGGGTGCGGGCACAGTCACACCATCCTCAGCGCCCGGGACAGCTGTGCGGCGCGCCCCGAGAAAAACCTGCGGCTCTGAAGAAAGACGCGTCGTGCGTGGGGCACCAGGCTGGGGGGCCACAGGCAGCTGCCACTAACAGGGTCCCAGCGGGAGGCCGAGTCCTGGGGGGCGTGTCCACGGGGCGCATGCCCTCGGGCCCGGCACTGCCCACCAAAGCCAGGGGGCGACTTTTCGGGGCACTGGCACCACCGACAACCACTTCTTGGGCCCCTCCCGACCGCTGGGTCAAAAAGATGCCTCTGGCCACACCCCAGCACCCAACTCCCTCCCTAGAAGTACCCAGGGAGGGACACCGAGGGCCCGCCCCCGCCCAGCCCTGCTCAGGCAGGCCCAGGGCCATCGAGGCCCACGGCTGAGTCTCTTGCCAACCACCCCGGCCAGTGCCGGCCCAGGACGGGGCAGGGGCGGGGCAGGGCCGGCTGCTGCAGGACCGGGTGGGTGCCAGACGGCGCTCCTCGAAGGCAGACGCCGACCCCCCCAGGCCACAGCTCCGCCGGGTGCCCGCTCGTGCACGTGGACAGGGGAGCATGTCCAGGGCAGCACAGAGCACGTGGTGTCCGCCAGGGCGGAGGGCGACACGGCCCAGGACTCGGGGAGGGCACTGACCCACTCGGGTAGCCCGGCCTTGGTGCCCAGAGAGAAGCTGCCGTCACCAAAAGTCACACGTGCGAGTCCCCTTTATACAAAACACCCGAACCGGAGACCCAGACAGAGCAAACAGGACCTGCGGGGCTGGGGGGCCGTGGCCAGGAGCTGGCTTCCAGGCGGAGTCCTCTCTAAGGGCAGAGTCAGCTCAGCCCTGGACGGGGGGTCGAGACAGGGAGCCGTGAAGCCACAGCCTTACGGTGCATAGACGGCCCAGGCAGCCCATGTGGGGAGCAGGGGGGCACCCCAGCAGACGCATCTGGTTTGGACCCAGGCACATCCTGGTCGAGGAAGGAGGGAGCAGCCTGGAGCAAAAGCCCCGGCAGGCGGAAGTCGGGGGTCGCCGGGCAGCTGGGCAGTAGCCCTCGGGCTGGGCCGACTGGGGCGATGCCGCCTGTTCAGTGCCTGAGATTTGGGGCTGGGGGGCACAAAGAGGAAAGAAAAGGCAAAATGAACCACCCCTTATACTTCTTAGGTGAACTCGTCAAGCTGGATGTGCATTTGCACACGCAAGGATGGCAGGGGGAGGGGCGCGACGAGGCAGACGCTGCCCGCCCAGCCCGTGACAGGTCAGCCTGGGGAGGGGCCGGCAGAAGCGGAGCCCTATGGGGGTGCTCATGGCCTGCTGCCTTTGGGTCCCCTGCAGGGCACAGTGGCCCACCGCAGGAGGGGGACGGGGCTCCTCATAGGGTCGGGGGTCCACCCAGAAGGCAGGCTGTGCGCTGGACGTGAATGAGTGACCCAGGGCTCTCTGTGGGGTGACTTTGTTCTGGAAAAGTCCGGCTGGCACAGCAGCCCCTCACGGCCAGCCCCATCACCAGACATAAGCCCCCAGCCCACGGGAAGCCCTCAGCCGGACCCTCCGACCGGCCACACTGCCTGGCCCTGCCCCCACCCCCAGCCCCGCAGGCTTCCGGGGACACGGCGCTTTGTGCAGATTTGCTCCAGGGTCTCTTCTCCAGGGGGACACAGAGGCAGGGTCCCCTCGGTTTCCGTAGCACCTGCGTGGGAAGCTGCTCAGCCAAACTGGGGGCCCTCAGGCACCCGGTGAGACGCTCAGGGCCCACCTCTGGCTGTTCCCAGTCAGAAGAGGGAAGGGCGGGGGTGGGGGCCTGCTGGGGTTCTCCAGGGCACCGGAGGGCCTCTGGGGCCGGAGACGGGCTTTAGGCGCAGCCTCACTGCCCCAGGACCGGCGCCTTCAGGCAACCACAAACCCCTGGGCTGCAAGGATGGGCAGGTCACCTTTCCAAAAGCCCCGTGAGCAGACTGTAAACTGGGGACCCCTCCGCGCCGGCCGCGGAGCACAGCCCGCAGGCTCCAGCTGCTAACAGCCCCACAGAGTCCACTGCCCGCGGTGAACAGGCGGCTGCCCCCGCCTGCCTCGCGCCTCCCACAGGCTCCACAGGCTGCCCCAGCACCCGCCCGGCAGAGGCGGCGCCTAGGAGCTCCGGGTCCAAACGCTCCCGCCGGGGTTCCTGCGCCCTTAACGCGGTGACTCAGTGCCTACCCGTGTAAGCTGAGTTCAGACTTGCGTTTATGGAAACGGTTCTCACAGAGGAAGCCTGTGCGCGGCTTTCCGGTTCAAACCTCACTGGTTCATCTAATAAACTCTCTGGCTACCCTTGGAGACGTTATTTCCAGTTTAACAGCCTCCTGGGAAGAAACAAAGGCTCCAACAAAAGCACACTCACCAGCCCACACTTGCTCACACGCTCACAGCCCATTCTTGAAAAGCCCGCTGGGGCCCCAACTGGCGCCTCTGGCCCCCGAGTCTGGGCAGCAGCGGGCAGAGCCTTGGACCTTGGTCTTCTGCAGCCCCTGACCCCCCAGGCCTCCCCGTCACCCCCACAAGCCAATGAGGGGGCCGGGCCGGCACCCCCAGAGATAAGGTGCCAGCGGGCGCTGAAGTGGCTGGGGCGAAACAGACGCACGGGGAAGACAGAGGGGAGGTGGGGCCGTCCCGGGGTCCCAGCCCCCCGACCCACTTCTGCGCCTTGGTTCCTGCTTCTGTGGGTGGACCCTCAGTGATTGCTCCTGTCCGGGGTGGAGGTAGCCCTGCAGGCCCTGGGAGGCGGAGCAGGTGGGCTGGGGGCTGGGCAGGCAAGGGCCACCCGCCAGACGCAGCCCCAGCCCTGCGGCAACTTTCCAAGCAACTTTCCCAGCCGGGCGTGGGACACAAAGGCCGGGTGGGGCCTTTGTCCCGGAAACGGCTGTTTCCAGAGCAGGTGACTTTTCTGAGCTCCCACAGGCTGTTTTGGAAAGGAAGCAGGTGCCCTGCTGCGGCTTGGGGTTCCCACAGGGGGCCACCCTCCCCTCTTGGGGCGCTGGGCTCTCCGGGACTCCCCAGAGGGCACCTCAGGCCTCTCCGCTGCCAGGAGGTGCGGACCAGCCGCAAGCTGACCAGCCACAAGCTGACCGGCCGTGCCCAGAGGTCGAGGCTTGGGCTGAGACGCACGTTTATTCCGCTCTTTGGCCTCCTCTGCTCCGAGGGCCGCAGACCCCAGCCCACTGCACGAGCTTGCTCCGGCCCCTCCGTGTCCCGGCTCTGGCCACGCGGGCCTCACTGCCGCCGTCCCGGCCGTGGCTGTTTCTCCACCCGCCACCCCTCGAGTAAGCCCCGCCAGGCCCTGCCTCACCGTCACGGGCTCCTGGCTCGCGCTCCCACCGCCTGCTCCCGACCCCACCAGCCACCCCAGGACGCAGGGGCGCCAGGCCTCAACGGAGCTGACCGAGGCTTGGCTATTCAGGAAGGAGCTCGTTTCAGGTTTTTATAAGAAAGGGGAATGAAAATACCACGATGGGTGGATGCAGCCAACGTGGCGCGAGGGCTGGCTGACCCGCCCACCTCCCTCCTGCGTCCACTCTTCATACAACCGCAGGGCCCCGGGTCTGACCCTGCTGAAGGCCCCCACAGGCACGATGCCCAGTGTCTGTGCCCTTGATGGCACGTCCACGCCTACCCCAGCTGGCGGGAAGCACCGTGGGCGGCAGTGGGCAGGGCAGGCTGGGAAGACCCCCCCAAGGCTGAGCCAAGGCAGCACATGCTGGGGTCTCGCTAAATCCCTCCCCCACGGCCATGTGCCCCAACCCCACTGACATCTTCTGGAGCTGGGGCAGGGCCCCGGGGCAGCCAGACAGTGGCAGCCGAGAGCGGTCGGCTCAGAGCAGCCGTCCTGGCAAACAGCCCCCGGAAAGCCAAGATGTGCCCGTCAGAGCTCCCCAGAGTGTGGCTCCCCGCCTAGGCTTGGGCTCCAAGGGGTGGGGGCCAACGAGGCTTGGAGGCACCCTGGCTAGGCAAAGCCCAGGCTCTGGGGAAGAAGCCCCCCCACAGCCCCAGAGCCCCACAGCCCCAGAGCCCACCGGGCAGACCGTTCCGCTCTCAGCGTCACCTCACCAAAGCCCCTGGCCCAGGCCTTGGGGTGCAGGTGGAGGGATCCTCCACACACCGTGCGAAATCCCTGCTTTTAAAGCCCCTTCCAGGAGATGGCCACGCCGGTGCCCCTCGGTGCCCACAGGCGGGTGGCCCCACAGCCTCCACTAACCTGTCGCCAGACAGGTCTCGGCGGTTTGCCACCGCTGGAGACCTTGCCAGGGCTCGCCGGTGCCCTGGCTGCTGGCCAGTGGGCGCCCACAGGTGACTAGAGGGGGTCAGGGGCCTCGGGCCGGCGCTGAGGTGCCCGCCCCAAATTAGTGGCTCCCTGCCCCCCCACCCAGGTTCCTTCCTGCCCCTGCTGCTCCTGAGGGACCCCCGGCTTGGGAGCAGAACAGCCCTGCAAGGGCCATTTAGAGTTGCCCGCCCTGCTCGGGCTGCGCCGGCCGGGGCCTCTTCCCAGCAGCCTCTGGGCGCTGGCCTGGCCGGGCAGCGAGGGTCCGGCCCTGGAGCAGTCCCGGCCTCTGGCGCCACCAGACAGTCACCCAGAAGAGCTGCCTCCGGCCTCCGCAGCAGCCGGCAAACCGCAGGAGGGGGCGGGAGAGGCAAGGACAAGAGCCTCGGGCAGGGGAGGCGGCAGCTGAGCTCCCCGAAAGGCCTAGCCCCGCTGAGAGCCCTGCAGACAGGAGGGTGGGGATCCACCTCCACCCCCTCTGTCCTTTGGGGCGTTCCGGGGTGCCCCCAGCACACTTCTGGGGAGGCGGCCGCCCGAGTTTGGAGTCTCCGGGGGATGGTAGGAGGACCCAGAGGGCTAAGCCAGGCCCGCTCACCCGCGGCAGTCACTGAGGCCGGGCAGGGAACCCGCTGACGCTCCCACAGCCCGGCTGGGGCTGCCTGGGGCCGAGCGGGCAGAAGGGAACGCACTTCCTCAATGTGGGGTCTGGGCCAGGGGCCCCACCTGTCCACACTGGCTGAGGGGAGCAGGCACGCGGGGGCCACCGCACCTGGCGTCTCCCCTGTGCCAGGCCAGGCCAGTGCCCGGCTGCACGGATGGCCTGCCCGGCGGCGGGAGCTCCTAGCCGTGCAGGGGCAGGCAAGGCCAGCGCAGGCCCAGCAGGGGCGGCTCTCGGAACCGGAAGGAGCCAAGCAGCCTGCAAAGCCTCACCAGGGCGGCATTTTGATGCAAAATCAACAAGGGAGTTCCCCTGGCCAAAAAGGGGCAAAAATCAACGAAACCGGAGGCCCGCGCCGGCCGTCTCCTCCCAGACCTGCTGGCTCTCCGGTGACGCCTGGCAGGAGCGGGCCGGGCCCTGGGCCGGTATGAACGGCCTGGAATTCAGCCGTGGGAAGGGCCCGGCCAGGCAGCTGCGGTGAGAGGCTCTCGCGCCCTCCCCTGGCGCGGGTGACCTCGGGGCGCTGTGTCCGGCCCAGACTTCTCGGGGGCGCGCCCCACCCCGCCCGGAGCGCGGGCACAGCCCACACCCCTCCAGCCAACGCTCACACCTCGTCACGCCCCCACGTGCAGCTGCGGAGGGGGCACCCGGGGACGGGCAGCGGCAGGGGCAGCGGGCGGCGTCCTACCTTGTTGTAGTACCGCACCTGCACCAGGTGCCACCGCCCGTCGCTCACGCCCCCCGGGACCCGCGGTGCCACAGTGGTGGTGGTCTCGCCTGGGGGCCAGAGAGGAACGGGTCAGCCCTGCCGGGCCGGATATCCTTCCGCCAGGCCCCTCCTCCCCGAGCCCACCGGGCCACGGCCCCGCCCCCCACGCTGCGAGCGAGGCCAGGTCACCTCGGTGTGCTCGGACCCCCGCCCGGGGCAGCCCCAGCGGGCCCAGGGGCAGCGGAGGGTCAGTGCACATGCTGGCGCTGGACCACATCGGGCGGTTTAAACACAGGCCTGGGGGGCCCTACCTGCGGAGAAGGTGAGCTGCACCTGCTCACCCACGACCTCCAGGGCGATGAAGTCGTGCTTCTCGTTGAAGCGGCCGTTGTAGAGCAGCAGGGCGTTCCTCTCCTGCGTGGCGAACCTGGGGGTCGAAGGCTCGTCACACGCCTGGGGCGGCAGGAAGCCTCGGGTGGGAGGACCACCCGAGCACCACCATAGAGCACCACCGTGCCGGCCCCACCCCCGCCCGCTCCGGCACGTCTCCTGGCGCCGGCGTGGGCCCAGCTCCGAGCTTCCCGAGCCCGCTCCGACGCCAGCCTGTGCGTCCGTCTGCGAGATCGTGCGGGCACACGGAGGCGCCGGGAGCCCGCTGGTGGCACCTGGGCCAGGGCCACGGTCTGTCCGCAAGGTGGACACGGCTCGGCGGCCAGCGAGACGCAAGCCGCCCACTCCGAGCAGAGGCACTGGCGGGCGCTGGGGAAGGGCGGGTGAGCCGGGGCGCGGGGCGGCACGGGGAAGCAGACACAAGAGCCTCAGACTGGGGCCCAGGGAGGCGGCCAGGCCTGGGGCGGAGGGCCGAGGGGATGCGGGATGGGGGCGACGTTAAATGATTAATCCACGCCCGTGTGTGACCCCCAGGGGAGGGCCGTGGCCTCTGCTCTCCGGAGCCCAATGGGGTCTGCCCAGAGCCACCGTCCAGAGCCGAGGGTCCCGGGGGCTGGGGTCTGCAGACACCCCAGTCTCCAGGCTCCGACCACATCTGTATTCGGCCAGGCAGGCAAACGCTTGCGGTGACGTGGGCAGGCGCCGCCCCCGCAGGGCATCTGTGAACAGCCCTGGCACCAGCCCTGCCTGCTCCTGGAGCTCCAGACAACTCGGCCCACCAGGCCGAGCCCTGCCGGGCGGCGAACACAGAAAAGAGCCGCAAGGGCATGGAGGCGGCGCTGGGGGAGCACGGAGACGGGGCCGGCAGGGCTTCCCAGCCCGGGGTCCCGTGGGGCCCTGCTTCTCCTGGACCACACTGGAAGCCGGCAGGGGTCGGCGTTAAGTGGTCCTGCTGGAAACACGGAGCAGGGGGCCAGGCCCAAGGGGAGAGTCTGTGGGGTCCCTGAAGGGGGTGGCTGGAAACCGAGCCGGGCCTGGAGGGCGGGGGGTCGGGGGAGAACAAAGGTGGGGGCGGGGAGGTGGCAGCAGAAGCCAGAAAGAGGAGATGCCGCAAGAAAGAAACCCCTGAAACCAAAGCTGCTCGCGGCGCCCCAGCCCACCCCTCCCGGCGGCCGAGCCCCTCGGGGCGCGCAGCCCCAGAGCCTGGGCGGGGCACAGGCACCGCGGGCACAGGGGCCGTCCGAGGCCGACACACTCCTGACACTCGTGACAGCAGGGGCGCCCGGGGCCGTGAAGGGGCTGTGCCCTGGAGCTGGACAGCGGCGGGCACTGTGCCCACTGGCTGCCGGACCAGTCCATCAAGTCAGGCTCACACTGCACGTGGGGCGGCCGGCCGGCGCAGGCTGGCTCGCGTGCAGCATCCACTCGCTCTGTGCCTCAGTTTCCTCAGCTGTAAGGTGGGAGACGGTGGGACCCAGCACACTGAGGGCTGGACGGGACACGGGACAGAAGAGCCCGCTGCCCGTGGGGGACAGAAGCAGAGTGGCCACGCCGGAGCGAGGCCTGGACTCGCCACAGAAACTCGGGGGGACACCTGCAGGCAGCACCCCGCCCGCGGGTGCCGGGGGACACGCACGGCCAGTGCACAACGCCCAGCGTGGGCTTTGCGGTGACCAGGCCCAGGGGCTGCGGGGCCGCGGTGCACGGGGAGAGCGCTGGCCGAGGCTCCATGGCCTGTCCACGCCACGATACGCGCGGCTGCAGGGGCGGCCCCGGCAGAGCACAGCTGGACAGAGGCCAGGCAGGTGCAGGGGAGCCAGGCGGGGCGGGCCCAGAGCGGAGCCAGACCATGGTGGTCGCAGGCGGGGTCACAGGGCAGGGGTCATGGCGGGGGGTGTGGGGCGGAAGGTCACAGGCGGGGGGTCGGGGGTCA